>JACVVK020000001.1:652500-660000 GCA_018292915.2 Batillaria attramentaria | reverse complement strand
TTTTTTAGGTCTGTGTATCACATCCAGCGACTGGCAAATCTCCGTTGTCCCCATTTCCGTACGAGGTCGAACCGCGTCACGTCTTGACATAGATTATCCTGTAGCCACTTTTACGTTATGTCGTGACGTAAATCCTTTAGCCAGAACACGCTGCTGGCACATTGCTAGGGGTAGTAGTGTATGTGCACTTTTAGTTACATGCGTAATTCAAGTGTGACTTCTATGGGTACAATGTTAAACCACGCAGGGTGCATTACGGATTTTTAAACCATGACCTGCAATAGTGGTAGAGTGGTATAAATAGAGCTTACATGATTAGTTCGAGTGGTTTACGGCGAAAGACTAACCCCGAGATGGTTCGATTGTTTGTGTAGCTACCGAGTCTCCCCCCCCCCCCCTCAAAATTCTGCGCACTGACTTGTGAGGAAATGATGAGTAGGGCAGATGAAATTGCTTGATGTTAAGAAGAATATCATTCAAAGCATGTGCTCATGTACTGACAGAGTTGACTGTGCTTGCACGGTCGACTCTGTAAAATTTTTTCACACTTCGGAAAGCTTTTCGTTGGGAGCTTAGATCTTTCAGGCCAAAACGAGTCACATTTGTCCCATCAAAACCTAGCGTTTTAACCGCTGAATCGCGTAACACAAAGCGTGTAAATTACTTTCATCAGATTTTCTCGAAGCAATTAATTTTTTATTCTTTTACGGAGGCAGCTTCGTTCTTCTAACATTTTGACATTTTGACGATAATTATCGGCCATTTGAAGGGAGCTACAAAAACGTTCATGTAATACACACGCTCACAGTGCTGTTGACAATCTCCTTTCTATACCCCATTTTCTATTATCAGGCAAAATATGTTCCCTTGCAATTGGTAAAATGAGTAAATTCACATTTTCTTCAACAAAATCGCCATTTTTCCCCATCGACATTCTCTCGTTAAAAAAGGCCATAATAACCTTTAGCAAGCGTTCGGAAGTTTTGCGCTGGAAATCGTGCATCAACACCATGACTGTTTTCGAACATTAAAGTCCACTTTATAAAAAAAAATTACCATTGTATCATATTGCTAATTCCATTTGTGAATAGCCTCCATGTTGGCGGCATTATTCGTGCCTCTCACATTCGCGCCGCCAATTTCACGTGTTTCTTTCTCTTTAGCCAATCCTCCGAGACCGTTTTATAGCGCAGTTAAAAGGAAACGTCTCATTCCAGCAGAATTTTCAAAACATGAAAATCGATCAATACCCGCTGCTGGACTCAGAAATGTGAGACAACACAGCCCTCAGGACACGAACACGGGGCTTAGCAAAGATGGCAGGGACGTTATTTGGTGCTAGTTCTAGTTTAGACTACTGGCTCGGGTAAAACAATAATAATAAATAATAATAATAATAATGAGTGTTGTATAGGCGCTTTACCCAATTTCATGAATAGGCTCAAAGCGCCGCGAACTGAACCCAACACGCACGCTCACGTGAATCACACGCATTCTCTCACACACTGTACATAAACAAATTACAATCACGTGGTGCGAAGGGTCAGCTCAGCTATTTAAATTTCGGAATTTAGAATTGCATTTATTTTTCAAATTTGGTGGGCTGAACAAAACCATGCTGCCGTTGCCAAAGTGGTCACTAGTGAAAGGCAAAGGTCCCCTTTTCCTGGTTGGGAAGGGTGGGTGGGTGGGTGTTTGGGGGGTTTAACGTCCTTTTCCACCACATAGGGTGATATCAAAGACGGGGCAACGATGAAAAAGCCAGCACAAATATTTGGCCCCAGCCGGGATCGAACTCACGACCCGAGCATTAGAAGTCCAACGTTCTACCATTCGACCACCCCGGTCCCCCTTCCTGGTTGGGAAACGGTTTCCTTCTTTCTGCAGATTAGCGAGAACAACACTGAAGACGGGACTTCGCTCCTAATCTTTTAAAATAATATTTTTACTTGTAAAAATAAAGTTCCATTTCATCTCCCAGGGGGAAAACAAAATTCAAGGAGTTCTTCCGGTGCCACTCGCATTAAAGGCCAGGTTCTCGGTGGGGGAAAAAATCGCGATTTTCCTTCCAAAATTCTGACAGCGTTCGACTGACAGTGTTCGGGTCGTGAGTTCGAATCCCGGCTGGGGTCAAACATTTGTGCTGGCCTTTTTCTCGTTGCCCTCGTCTTTGATATGACCCACAGGGGTGGAAGAGGACGTTAACTCATTGTGTCCGAGCTACGACTATACTCGTCACTGTTTGTCTGCATTTTACCTCCCTTTCCAACATGTCTGCTGTCAGGTTTTCTTGGCAATCCGACGAAGGTGATGTGTTTAACTACAGTACAACATCTAAGCAACACCTCCCCCTAAATATAAAATCATTTGACCCACACGGTGCAATGTCACCACACGATCCAGGCAGCTGGTGCCAGACGCATGATGGTAGCGTCAGTCTGGAAAGAGTTAAACCCTAAAACACCCACCCACCCACTTTTGAATCGAAGTAACATCGCAAAAAAGAAACGCAACAACTCCCCGCCATCTTTATTGACACCCGTTATGAATGGGTCGCCTTCTCCCCTTTTTTCCAAGGCCTCGAGGGCTTTCAACTTGCTATCAGCACCCGCACAAAATGGACCCCTTTGCTTCATGAAGGCGATGATTTGTTGGTTCGTGATACTGTACCCCGCAGCGGAAAATGAGGACAAAATCCATTTTCTTCACATCGGAGAGTTCTACATTATGCAACACATGCTGTGAGAGAGAAAGTTTGAGAACGCCGAGAACGGAAGGGTATCGGGAGAAGTGCTTTTCTTTTGTGTGTGTGTGTGTGTGTGTGTGTGTGTGTGTGTGTGTGTGTGTTGTGTGTTGTTGTTGTTGTTGTTGTGCTGTTATTGTTTTTGTTTGTTTGTTGTTGCTGTTCCCCGCTTTCAAACTGAGTGAATAGGAACAGAAGGTCAACCATTCTGTGACTGGGTTTGTGAGTCCTTTGGGGTGGATGGTTGTGGGGTTGCTCTCTCTCCCGCGCCCCTCACCATCCCCCGCCCTCCTCACCCCCCCCCCCCCCACCACCACCACCATCCCCCGCCCTCATCACCCACTCCTCACCCACCTCCCCCCTCCCCAACACACACACACAGAAGGAAAGGAGAGAGAGGGTGGTGAAGGGCAGACCACACGCCTCTTCCATCACCGCAAAGAGATCTCACACCGGTGACGCGGCTAAGCCGCGAATCGGACCGGCTGTCGATCGCAGTGACTGTTTTAGGCCGGAAAAGCGCGACACGCATGCGGTGATGTGCAAGAATGCTGCCAGGAAAGCTAAGAACTGAAATGAATTTGATCATATTGTTATATGCACATATCAGTAAGACTTTCATCTTCCCACCCAAAGCGATTTTATATCGAAAATTTTATTCATGTAAGGACACGAGTCATATTTGTTCGACTGCAATGAGACTCGGGGGCTATTTTGCAGTTTAACACGAAGCTGACAAAAAATACCACGTTAATTCCAGTAGTTTCAACACAGACACGTATCCGTGATGTCTTTGTGACTTGCATGCCTATTGTTGTGACGTAGGATGCTTTAGTGTTTTCGCAATTTAAAAAAATATCAGAGCAGTGCGAAATCCTCGACTAAGAACCGGCCAACCGTCTGTTTGATACAGGTTGGTTCTTAGCCGGGGCGAGTGCTGGTTCATAGCCACAAAATATTCACTACCAATTTTCTTTCTCGAACTGCGCGCGATCTAAGCCACAAATTGCACTAATTTTCTAGGTGTGGCCGCAAGACATATTATAAAACTGGGACGTTTTCATAAACTTGACTTTCCTTTCTGTAATTTTATATTATCGCGAATGAAAGTGAATTTTCTACAGAAAACGAGACTAAATTGCTTCCAACGTGAGTGTACGCGCAAGTAGCACCACAAAAACCACTTACGAGTTGAACAGAGACCTTCTGCGACAAGACAGGCCAACCTCAGATCGAGACAAGCTTTCACAAGTACAGCGCAGATGATTTTCTGAGAGAAGTCGCGTGCGGCCAAGCAACGCTAGCGCTCAACGCCGCAAGCCGGTCAGAATCGGGATAGCCGCGTCACCGGTGTGGATCTATGCTTCGAGAATTACTCGTATTGACAGTTTTGTGCTGGGACACTTTGACCTGACGAATAACGGCCTTCAAGCTAAATGTAACACAATATTGCATCCACACAGACTGCTCTTAAAAGGCATCGTTTATTTGTACTTAAAGAGCGCGAAACTTCTAGACTTCTAGACTACCCTTTCTCAGAATCCTATCGTAATTTTGCTGGAGATGAGATTCGCGGAGAGAGAGAGAGAGAGAGCTGTTAATGTCCATAAGCCCAAAAAATACAGATACAGATACAGAAAACTTTATTGTCCTTAAAGGAAATTTGTCTTTGTCTTCACCGACACGTAAAAATCATGAAGTCACTCAAGGAGTTTGGCTTATAAAATCTCTCTCTCTCTCTCTCTCTCTCTCATGCCTCTCTCTCTCTCTCTCTCTCTCTCTCTCATGCCTCCAGCTGCAGCAGCACCAGAGCTGATAACTTACATAAAAACTCCAGTAATAACAGTAGTAAAATCAGACTATATGACTAAAACATTTGTAAAAAAAACAGCTCGTCAAGGAATGACGTACGAATAAAACATCACGAATTCAACACACTTATTGCACAGGGTAGGAACGACTTTTTAAACAGGTTTTTATGGCACACAGGAACTGTAAAACGCCTACCACTAAGCAATCTTTCAAAATAACGGTGCAATGGATGCGAAGCATCAGCTGTGATGGCAAGAGCTTTTCTTCCAACTGACATGTTGTAGACTTCCCCAAGCTGGTCCTGGGGTCTGCCAATGATCTTACCGGCAAGGTTGACAACTCTAGCAAGCTTGTTCCGGTTTTTGACACTGAGGTTGCCAAACCATACTGTAATATTGAAAGACAGCAAACTTTGAATGAGGACTCTTGTAAACGTTTTCCAGCACACCCTCACTAACGCCAAAACTACGCAGCTTCCTAAGAAGGAAGAGACGCTGCATCGCTTTCTTGAAAATAAAATCAGTGTTTTGCTGGAAAGTGAGCTTGTTGTCTATGTGTGTGCCGAGGTATTTAAAACAATCGACAACGTCTACAGGTTCACCATTGACGACAATTGGATGGAAAATACCTGCTGAGCCTTTCGAGAGGTCCAAAACCAGTTCTTTTGTCTTACCGACATTGATTTGAAGTGAGCTTGAGGTGCACCAATCTTGTAGGGCACGAACATGATCAAAATACATCTGCTCATACACTGTTTGTTCTTTCAGCAGAAGACCAACTAATGCCATGTCGTCTGCATACTTGTACAGACTTACAACTGTATTCTGAACTTTGAATTCATCAGTATGAATGGAAAACAGTAATGGGGATAAAACACAACCCTGAGGTGCACCAGTATTTAAAATGATTTCCTGAGACCAAGTACCATCCATGAAAACCCTCTAAATCCAACAATACAGCCCAGGTTCCGGACAGTTTCTCCCCGAAACCACCAACCAGCCAGCGACCAGAGGCGAGGCTTAGTAATAAGGAGGGGGACAGGAGGGTGGGCGGAGGACCGTGAAGGGGGTAGGGGGGTGGGTGTAGTTAAGGAGGGAGTCCACAACCTTTTCGTCACCCACACAATGCCTTTCTCAAACTGTTTTCGTCTGGCCGCGGGCTGTAAAGTAGGCTGACGGCTGGATCCAGAAAACGATTGCCTCATTTACTTAGATCCAGCCTCGTTTTGTGGCCAGGAACCGGAAAAGGGAGTGTGCCGGATCGCAGATTTCTGGGATCAGTCCTGGAACTACCCCAGTGACTGTGGCGCGAATGTCTGGCTTCGCTGCCAGATTCCAGACAGGGGGAGTAATTGAAACAGTCTTAAGGCGGGTCTTGTCCCCCTGGTTTACCGTACTTCTACACCACTTTACAGTCAGGCTGATGTGTGTTGCATAATTTTGCGGCTATCGGTGGCGGTAGCTGTCTGGTGCAAATACGGAAAATGGTCTCATGTGCGGGTTAGTTAGGCTATAGCTATATATTGGGGTCGACGTGAAAATGGGTTTCTAAATTAGGGTTTCTGGAAAGTGCATCTTACCCGGAGTGTCTGCTGTTCCAACCGAGCGAGAATGGGGTTTCTAAGTTAGGGTTTCGGAAAGTTCATCTTTGTACTCAGCGTCTGGTGTTTCAATTTACCGATATGCAAATCTTGGAGCTGGCAAGTCTAAGAATAGAGGCGCGTGAAATACGTACGGCGTTGAGTGCGGCAGTAAATTGTCTCAGTCACTCCTGCATAATCAGTGATCATTTTATGTCCGCGCCTTGTGCCATTGGCGCATAAATTAAAAAAAAAAAATGACCCATAAAAATCTTAAGCTGTGCGCCGATCGGCGCATCGTTATAACTTTAAAAGTTTCGACACAGAGTGCTGTGCGCTCACAGTCTGAAGACTCCCCAACAAAATTCGTCTGCTACCCAGCGACACTGAGCTATTGTTATGTAAAATCTCATTGGATGAGACTACAATCAGGTGATCTGGTCTGCCCAATCAGAAGCAATCGTTTGTCTACCCCAGAGCCTCGTTTTGGAGCGCTTTTCATACACGAAAAGTTGTGTGCGCGTCGCCGTTTTTCTGTCGAAGCAGCAACGTTTCAGAAGAAGAAAACACCATGTCTCCTAAAAAGAGGAAGTTATTAATTCATCTGTTCGGTTCCGTTTTAGAATGACCCATAAAATTTGGAAATGGCCCATAGAAATTGGTCACAGTGGGCCATTTCGCCCATTGATTTTCAACAAAAAATGATCACTGCATAATGCATGGGTCGAGTGCGATTTGAATTGCATAGAACAGTAGTACATACTCCTATTATTCAACCGCTGCAACTACTGCTATTACTGCTACTGCTACCACCACAACTACTACGAACCATGATAATGATTATAAGAAGAAGGATAAGAACAAGAAGAAGAAGAAGCGTACAGCGCTGTATCGCCGCAGTCGTAGATTCAAAGCGCTACTTGTTTACAAAAAAATACGTACAAAAACTAGCAGATGTACCCGGCTTTGCCGAGAACTTGCGCGACGGGAGGTAATTGATGCAAAGTCGCCGAAATGAACGATGGACTCACTGAAATGGAGTTACTTCCCGTGGACCACTAACCCGTGAAAAAAAACCAAACAAAAAAAAAAACCGACACTTTTCATTTATATATTTAGAAGGAAAACAAGAACAGCACACACACACACACACACACACACACACCACACACACACACACACACACACGCGCGCACGCACGCACGAACGCAAAAACAGCTTCCAACACTATGCATGTACTAATCAAAAATGTCTACAGAGTCAACGCGTGCGCGCATTCCTTGCCACAACCACAACTAATATAAGAAGCAGAAGAAAGCTAATTGTCTTTGTAAAAGATTGCACAAACATATAGGCTTTCAGCTGA
>JACVVK020000001.1:445000-647500 GCA_018292915.2 Batillaria attramentaria | reverse complement strand
TTGGTCTGACGACCAAACACCTTTTTTTTACCGTTGTAAAATAAAGATTCGTTTGTTCGTTCGTTCTCTCTCTCTCTCTCTCTCTCTCTCTCTCTCTCTCCTCTCTCTCTCTCTCTCACTCACACACTCACACACTCACACTTCTATAACTCATACCATCACGTTCTGGGTTTAGAAGAAAGTTGTATTCCGATCTCGTGGAGAATGAATTCTCGAAGTATATTAACCTATCTCAAGATAGATAAGTAGTGAAGTCACTTCCCATATTATGTAAATACACGTCTCGTCCATGAAACATACATTTTAATGCTCCCTCGCTTAAACTGTCCGATTATATACTGATCCAGAGATGCATCTAGGATCTCAAAAAGGTGGGGGCAATCCCCCCCTGCCTTCAAAAAAAGGGGAGACCTGGGAAAAACCTGTGTTTTGTTATCGCACAATGGTACCGCAATGCAGCCAACTTTTCATTAACTTATGTACATATTATTAACAGTTATTACTTTTGTATTTTGTAATGCAAAGCTAGTCCTATCTGCACACACAAAAAACCCCCAACAAAACCACAAAAAAACTCACCTTTTAAAAGAAGTAATGGTTAGGTCTTGAAAATCCTTTTTATTTTTGCTTTAAATTCTTGCCTGTCCTCGGTGATAGAGGATCACATACACAATGGAATGTTTCAAAATACAGTCCAAAATAGTGATAGGGGGGCTTGAAAATTATTGCATTTTTGCCTCCCAGTACTACAGTTACACAACTTAATTCTTTTTCTTGTGCTTCATGCACAAAGTGCACCGCATTCCATCTTCTTCCTTCTTCAACCACGGCCATTTTTTGGCCCACTCCGGCTGACACCTTGAATTTTTTTTTGGTGCCGTTAGTTTTCTAACTCCCGTTTCGAGAACCAAATCGCTGTCAGCATCATCAGATGCGGTATCGCCGTGCTCGGTACTGGTAGTAGTCGCGGCCGGTGGATCGACTTTTTGTTTTTTTCCGATTTGTCATCTTTTTCTGCGTCGGACTCGGTACTCGTACTAGTGGTGGGCTTAGTCGAGCCGGGCTGATCTACTTTCTCCAGACTACTATCATCCGAATCATTATAACTGTCGCCAGACCCATGCCTATAAACACCGGAGTGGCGGCTTCAGCAGCTGGGGAGCCGGGGTGGTCCAATGGCAGAGCGTTGGACTTCTAATGCTCGGGTCGTGAGTTCGATCCCGGCTGGGGCCAAATTTTGTGCTGGCGATTTCGTCGTTGCCCCATCTTTGATATCACCCTATGTGGTGGAAAACGACGTTAAACCCACCCGTCCACCCCGCTTCAGCAGCTGTCAATATTTGCCTTCTCACCAAAGCTCAGACTACCAAAAAATCTCGATCTGTCGAACAGTGCATGTAGGCAAAGCGTTCTCCCTTTGCAACAAAAAAAAAAAAAAAAAAAGCCGTTAACATGGCCGTTACTCTTGCATTATTCTCGCATACAGGGTTAACATCGAAAGAAGGGTTAAAAAAAAAGGGGGGGGGGGGGGAAATACTCATGCGTGGTACGAACTGAGTGAATATGTCATAACTTAGGATTTTCTTTCTTTCTTTGCTTAACTCTTTGACGACGGAGCGCAATTTCTGACACACGATTTCCTATAGGAAATCGTGTGTCAGAAATTGCGCTCCGTCGTCAAAGAGTTAATGTCATTTGTTTGTAAGGAATTTATGGCATTCCTACATCTGCAGGAGATCCACTCGTAAAACAAGTCAATCTACACTAGTCAGTGCCTTCAGAAACCCCCAGACTGTCACTCCATAAATTCTCCACTCCGGGGACTTTCTTTTACCCCCTCGAGCCTGAAGTCAGAATCTCTGCTGTGTGGATCCCTCTCATCACGCAGAATGGAAGACCTAGCAGCACTCGCAGGCTGACATAATTATGAGTCATTTGTGTTCGGGACACGTTCATTGGAACAGTGCGCCTTTGCATAGTCAGTACGTCCAATCAAGCAGTGGCAGTGCGTGTCAGTTAATGACGAACGGGCAGGACATAAAGGTGACACCCACACTGCCGGGTACTGGTGCTGGTATTGGTATTGGTATGGTATTGGTGTTGGTATTGTACTGGTGTGCTACTGGTATTGATATGAACATTGCTATTGTATTGGTATAGATAATGGTTTGGGTAATGATATGGATATTGGTATGGGTATGGACATTGCTATTGTATTGGTATTGTATTTGTATGGATATTGGTATTGTATTGCAATTGGTATGGATACTGGTGTTGTATTGGTGGGTGGGTGGGTGGGTGGGTGGGGGGGGGATGTTTGGGGGTTTAACGTCCTTTTCCACCGCATACGGGTGATATCAAAGACGGGGCAACGATAAAAAGCCAGCACAAATATTTGGCCCCAGCCGGGATACGAACTCACGAAGCGAGTATTAGAAGTCCGGCGCTCTGCCATTCGGCCACCCCGGCTCCCCTGTTGTATTGGTATGGATATTGGTATTGGTATCGGTATTCGTAATTGTATTAGTATTGAATTGTTATTGGTATTGTATTGGCATTGGTATAGATATTGGTGTTGTATTGGTCTGGATATTGGTACATGGTATTAGTATTGGTGTTGTCATTGTATTGGTATGGGTATTGGTATTGTAATGGTATGGGTATTGGAGGTGGTTGTGGTTGGTATTGGTGTGGTACTTTGTACTGGTGTTGTATTGTGTGGATATTGGTAATGGTATTGGTACTGGGTGTTGTATTGAAATGGACCTTGGTATTGGTATTGGCATTGGTATTGGTATTGGTTACTGGGTACTGGTATTGGTTACTGGGTACTGGGTATTGGGTATTGGTATATGATATTGGTATCGGTATGGTATAGGTATTGGTATTGGGTATTGGTAATGGTATTGGTATTGTGTCGGTAGAGTGATGGTATTGGTAATGGTATTGGTAATGGTATTGGTAATGGTATTGGTATTGTGTTGGTAGAGTGATGGTATTGGTAATGGTAATGGTATTGGTAATGGTATTGGTATTGTGTTGGTAGAGTGATGGTATTGGTAATGGTAATGGTATTGGTAATGGTATTGGTATTGTGTTGGTAGAGTGATGGTATTGGTAATGGTATTGGTATTGTTATTGTGTTGGTATTGGTAATGGTATTGGTATTGTGTTGGTAGAGTGGTGGTATTGGTAATGGTATTGGTAATGGTATTGGTAATGGTATTGGTAATGGTATTGGTAATGGTATTGGTAATGGTATTGGTAATGTGTTAGTAGAGTGATGGTATTGGTAATGGTATTGGTAATGGTATTGGTATTGTGTTGTTAGAGTGATGATGGTATTGGTAATTGTATTGGTATTGTGTTGATAGAGTGATGGTATTGGTATTGTGTTGGTAGAGTGGTGGTATTGGTAATGGTATATTGGTACTGGTGTTGTATTGGTACTGGTGTTGTATTGGTACTGGTGTGGCATCGCTACTGGTACATACCCATTACCGTAGCAAGGGAAATTTAGGCCGTTCCTCCCGGAGCATATTGCCATATACGGCGTCACCGATTTTGCCTGCATGCATGGTGTGCAGTTGTTTCCTTTCGGCAGTCTCCGCCTGTATGGAGTGGGTGTCTTTAACGTGCACACTTGATAGTTAAGCATGCGTTAAATTACATACACGGGAAGAAACATAGAACAGTTTTAGGGTTAATTTACCTTCAGATTAACACATACACACACACACACACACACACACACACACACACACACACACACACACACACACACACACACACACTATATCAAACATTAACTGGCCACTGGAAACGGAGATTCTGAATGTTTCTTCCAGAATGTGATTATTCTTGCAGACGATGACCTTGTAAGTGCATGTGTGTTAGCCGTAGGATAGCTGGTTATCACCGCCCATTGTGGGAGAATATTTGTGAAGTTTGATATGACTGAAACATGGACAAGAAAGCAGCAAGTCCATTGACGTCATTTGAGAAAACAGACCATGACTATGTGTGTGTGTGTGTGTGTGTGTGTGTGTGTGTGTGTGTGTGTGTGTGTGTGTGTGTGTGTGTGTGTGTATGTGTGTGACAGAGAGAGAGAGAGAAATGAAAATAGTATGACACCAAGTGCAGCTGCGATTTCTCCATGCTTCACATCACTTTCATTCCCTTCCAGTTGACGTAACGTTCCACTCAGGCAAATCCGGAGAGGACAAGTCAGAGAAGGCATTGATTTTCTCTCAGTGCCCAGGGTTTCTGTAACTTTGAGCATGCGTGAATTCCAAAACGGTGAATTAGATGTTGAAATTTGATTATACGCAAAATTATTCACGCCTGTGTCACAGCTCTTCTTGGTGAATACGACCACTGATTGAATTTTCTGTTCTGATTCCAGGACGAAAGCTCTTTGGTGCAGTGCAGGTTATTTTGGTGTGTGTGTGTGTGTGTGTGTGTGTGTGTGTGTGTGTGTGTGTGTGTGTGTGTGTGTGTGTGTATGTGTGAGACAGAGAGACAGAGACAGAGAGATAGACCTAACTGTGTGCTCCTCTGTGTGTGTGTGCGCGCGCGTGTGAGTGTGAAGTGTGTGTGTGTGTGTGTGTGTGTGTGTGTGTGTGTGTGTGCTGTGTGTGTGTGTGTGTGTTGAGACAGAGAGAGAGGCAGAGACAGAGAGATAGACCTAACTGTGTGCTCGTCTGTGTGTGTGCGCGCGCGCGTGTGAGTGTGAAGTGTGTGTGTGTGTGTGGTGTGTGTTGTGTGTGTGTGTGTGTGTGTGTGCAACTTCCTGCAACTCCTCTCTCTCTCTCTCTCTCTCTCTCTCCTCCCCCACCCCTCCCCCCCACCCGACTGGGGCCAAATATAAATTTGTGTCTTTGATACACCGTATGTGGTGGGAAAAGAGGGTTTAAACCCCCCAACACCCACCCCACCCTCTCCTCTCCTCTCTCTGGCTCTCTCGTATGTGTGTGTGTGTGTGTGTTGGTGTGAAGGCTACTTTTTTTTTTTGGTCTTTTTCTTTAACCACCGGGATGGACGGGGGGGCGCTCAAGGAAGCAATGTTGGTTTGGGTTACGTTATGAGAACGGGTCATAATTATTTCCGAGTGCTTTTCCTCCTTGGATTCCCCTAAACCCTGCTGTATATCCTTGCCTAGACTGTGATGGATGCGACTCATTTCTCGAAATGCCCTCAAAGGAAACCCTCTCTTGGTCAACCGTTCACATCCGCGATGTAATTCTCATTTTGTCTCCTGTCTCACTCAAGCTGTTTTTAACGGACCCCGCGCGCCTGTGTGCTACTCTGTCTTTGGGTGACGGGTGATTCCAGATTGTCATCTCGGGAATAATGAAGTGAGGGACAATTTATCTCTCCAGTCTTGTTGATCAAGTGAGCTTCGTGCGGGACATACACGTCGGACAACAGTTGACAGAATGACAAACGATGCGATTGCGGTGGTCATGCAGCTTCTGGATGTGACCCGGAGACGTATCCAGTCTCTGTGTATCGAATTTACCCGGTGTAGAACAGTGACTTGCTGTGAGCAGTGGCTCAGTTGGCAGCGCGTATACAGGCTACGTAACACAGATGCAAATTTGGAGGAAAACGCTATATATTCCTCTTACACATAACGCTGCAGATGACACCCTAGAAATGCTTTAAAATTCACCAAAAAATTCACAAAAATCAGGCAGCCATAGACTCGTATGTAGAGTAAATTTCAACAAATTCCAGTATTCTGTTTTTTGGTAATGTTGGCAGCGACCACATACCCCCTCATTCCACGATCGTTTGCTGGCTCCTGTGCCAGCCGCGCATGAATACAAATAGTCCACAAGCCAACCTCAACCCTGGCATGAAACTTGTTTACAAAGCCAACAAAAAGCAACAGATTGCCATTTTTTACTCTGCACACAAATTTTAAAAGGGGCAAAGATTTTCTACTATATTTAGCCGAGTTCTTACTGCATGCCCCGGAAGCTAATACCACTCTGTAACCATAAGATTTTGGCTGGTGCGATGCTGAATGGCCGCCACCACGGGGTGTAGTCAAAATGGGCGGGAGTGTTTCCGGTGCTACTCCGCTTCAAAAGTTTCGACGATGATTGATCTCACGTAACGCCGTATGTTTGAAATATGAGCAGGCGTACATACATCTTTGCATTGTAGTAACGCGATAGCCAAGGTCGTTGTCTGGTTGATAAACGACCCCCTTTCTCAGTGGCCCCGTTTACATTAGCTTAAAATACCGCCCTGAGAACGCTCTGAGAGCGCCCTGTCGCGTTTACACTTGGACAAACCGCCCCGAAAGCGCACCACTCCTCAGATATCACCTACAGTGGGTAGTCTGAGGGCGCTCTAGCTTAGGGCGGTTTCGTCACGTCACGTGGGGCCCTGTGTCACCGTAGCAACAGGCCATTTTTGCAAATGGCGAAAGATCGTTTTTTTTTTGTTTTTTTTTTTTGTTGTTTTTCTGCCAGGCATACAAAAACACGTGCTTTTCTGGGCGCTGCCATCTTGAATATGTCAACATTCCTCGAGAGCACGTGACATATCAGTCCCCTTCCACAGTTGTGTAATGTAAACGCCGTGGAGCGCTCTCAGTGCGGTGCGCCCTAGGGGCGCCCTCAGAGCGCTCTGTAATGTAAACGGGGCCACTCGCTAACAGACCGAAGTCCGTTGGAAACACTCGGTTTTATTCAAATCTGAAAATGGAAACACTCGGTACTACTGTTTGGAAACACTCTGTCTCGACGGTGCTACTTTTGAAGCAAAGTAGCACCGGACACACGCGAATCCATTTTGACAGTTACACCCAGTGGTCACTGCATCGCTGTTGCTGTGAGTCATGGGTTCGATCCCAGGTCGAGCTGTGATGCGTAATACCTGGCTCCCGGCCTACTCATCGGGGGGTTTTCTGTGGGCCCTCCGCTTGCCTCACAAACCAACTTTCAAATAAACAAACAAACAGAAACACGGTACTGAATGTGTCAAATGGCTAGGCTTGGAAGTCAAAGAGAAACACGTGACAGATCTGTCATTTCTTGTTCGTCTTTGTCCAAAAAGTTTTCTGTGAGTTCACGTGAAAACTGGTTGTCGCTGATGACATCCTGCACGAAAGACGTACTTCGGGTTTCAGCCAGTCTGAAGGTTACAACCTGCAGCAAACCGAAGGAGACGAAGGCCGTAACGGCCTCTCCGAGGTGAACGTAGACAAAGAAAATGTCATCGAACCCCGTCATCAGATGGGACAGCAGTATAGGGTTCAGCATGGCGGCCAGCTTCGGGGACGTGAAGATCAGGCCGGTAAGACGTCCACTGAGATGAGACACCTTCTCGTGAGTGTAGCTGAGTCCCGTGGGGAAGAGGACGGCCACTGACAAACCTACGGCCGCCGCGCTGACCCACACTGCCCAGTGCGCGCGGAAGAGGGCGGCCAGCAACATGGACAGCAGGGAGGTGAGGAGCGCCAGCAGACAGCACGTGATGATCCTGGCCGGCGTCATCACGCGCACCAGGCCCACTCCGCTCAGCCGGCCCACCGCCAGGCCCACCCAGTACACGGACGTCACGTGAGCGCCGGAAGTCTTGCTCCAGTCCAGTTCTCTCACCACGAACGTCATCAGATAGTCAGGAAAGGTTACGAACAACGCGAAGGCAGAGTATACGCAGACAAGCGCCACAGAGATATAAAGCATCACGCGCCCTGTGCTTGAAACTCCCTGCTGACTGTCATCTTTGTAACGCTCGGTATATTTTACCACGTTGAACCGAAGCAGCAGGCACAGACAAACTGCTGACGAAAGACACAGTGTTGCTGTGATCAAGAAAGCGTAAAGAATACGCGATTCGTTCACAGCACGGCCTGTGGTTTGATTACGCAAAACGTCCAGGCCGCGTGACTGACTGTGGTTGAAAATATGATTCGCCCAATTTGTGTCGGTGTTAAATGCGGTACTGGAAGACTTCACGCTGTTTGAGTCGTGCTGTTCCGTCTGGTTCCACCCCTGCTCACCGGCACGCGCTGCTAGGAACGGCTGCGTTGCTAAGGGCGACAAGATGGCACCGAAAGAGAAGCAGAAGTGGAGAGCTTGCATGAAGGTTCCATCGCCCCCAGGCCACAGTTTAGCCAGCTCACTGTTGGAAACTGAAACACACACACACACACACACACACACACACACACACACACACACACACATACGCACACACGCACGCAGGCACGCACACGCACGCACACACACACACGCACACACACACACACACACGCACGCACGCACGCACGCACGCACGCACGCACGCACAACTCAGTTTCTGTTTCTGTTTCATTTTTTTCTCTATTTCTCTGGCTTTTTTCATTGTTTTGTTGTGCCTTAATTTTGTTGTAGTTTCTCAAGTACAGTTCTTGTGTAATGAAGGTTCATCATCATCATCATCATCATCATCATCATCTCATCCTTTCCCCCATCCCGAAGATGCCATGGGCATGCTTACTACAAGCAAGTTTTTGCCGTGCCCTATCAATGGCCAGTCATCATCATCACCATCATCATCATCATCATTGATGTTGTTGAACGCATTCACTCACCCACATCGATAACAGCGAGCGCCATGTTTATCAGGAAGTAGAGGGCGTTCATGACCGGAAACGACGTACACAGAGGGACGGTTCCGTTCAGAACTGCGTTCAGCAACATGGCGCCCGCCATCATGAGAACCGGCCTCCTGAACGCGTCCAGGAGAAAGCCGCCCGCCACGGAGCCCACGACATGAGCCAAAGCTGCCAAGGTAAGAAGCAGTGAGCCGAGCGTTACGTCAGTGTCAGTGATCAGCAGCAAGTCCAGGAACGCGGCGCCCCTCTGTCCCACCACCCAGCCCTGTTGAACAAGGTAAGAAGCAGTGAGCCGAGCGTTACGTCCGTGTCAGTTATCAGCAGCAAGTCCAGGAACGCGGCGCCCCTCTGTCCCACCACCCAGCCCTGTTGAACAAGGTAAGAAGCAGTGAGCCGTGCGTTACGTCCGTGTCAGTTATCAGCAGCAAGTCCAGGAACGCGGCGCCCCTCTGTCCCACCACCCAGCCCTGTCGAACAAGGTAAGAAGCAGTGAGCCGAGCGTTACGTCCGTGTCAGTGATCAGCAGCAAGTCCAGGAACGCGGCGCCCCTCTGTCCCACCACCCAGCCCTGTCGAACAAGGTAAGAAGCAGTGAGCCGAGCGTTACGTCCGTGTCAGTGATCAGCAGCAAGTCCAGGAACGCGCCGCCCCTCTGTCCCACCACCCAGCCCTGTCGAACAAGGTAAGAAGCAGTGAGCCGAGCGTTACGTCCGTGTCAGTTATCAGCAGCAAGTCCAGGAACGCGCCGCCCCTCTGTCCCACCACCCAGCCCTGTCGAACAAGGTAAGAAGCAGTGAGCCGAGCGTTACGTCCGTGTCAGTGATCAGCAGCAAGTCCAGGAACGCGGCGCCCCTCTGTCCCACCACCCAGCCCTGTCGAACAAGGTAAGAAGCAGTGAGCCGAGCGTTACGTCCGTGTCAGTGATCAGCAGCAAGTCCAGGAACGCGCCGCCCCTCTGTTCCACCACCCAGCCCTGTCGAACAAGGTAAGAAGCAGTGAGCCGAGCGTTACGTCCGTGTCAGTGATCAGCAGCAAGTGCAGGAACGCGGCGCCCCTCTGTTCCACCACCCAGCCCTGTCGAACAAGGTAAGAAGCAGTGAGCCGAGCGTTACGTCCGTGTCAGTGATCAGCAGCAAGTCCAGGAACGCGCCGCCCCTCTGTTCCACCACCCAGCCCTGTCGAACAAGGTAAGAAGCAGTGAGCCGAGCGTTACGTCCGTGTCAGTGATCAGCAGCAAGTCCAGGAACGCGGCGCCCCTCTGTCCCACCACCCAGCCCTGTCGAACAAGGTAAGAAGCAGTGAGCCGAGCGTTACGTCCGTGTCAGTTATCAGCAGCAAGTCCAGGAACGCGCCGCCCCTCTGTTCCACCACCCAGCCCTGTCGAACAAGGTAAGAAGCAGTGAGCCGAGCGTTACGTCCGTGTCAGTGATCAGCAGCAAGTGCAGGAACGCGGCGCCCCTCTGTTCCACCACCCAGCCCTGTCGAACAAGGTAAGAAGCAGTGAGCCGAGCGTTACGTCCGTGTCAGTTATCAGCAGCAAGTGCAGGAACGCGGCGGCCCTCTGTTCCACCACCCAGCCCTGTCGAACAAGGTATTTTATTTGGAAATATTGGTATGGTATGGTGTGGTATAATAATAATAATCAGCTCATTGATATAGGCGCTTTATCCCAAATATTTGGCTCAAAGCGCCGGGAGCTAAACCCAACACGCACGCTCACGTGAATCACACGCATTCTCTCACACATTCTCTCACATGAACACTTTACAATCACGTGGTGCGAAGGGCCAGCTCAGCAATTAAAGTTTCGGGAATTTTTGAATTGTATTTTATTTCTGAATTTTGTGGGCTGAACATTTGCAAAGCAGAGGGGCGGGGGAGGGGGGGGGGTGGGTAGGCAGGGCGTCCCTCCAAGACTCTGTGACTTCCCCGATCACTCATGGGTTACCCGAACTAAGGGGGAGGTGGGTGGGTGTCTGGGGGTTTAACGTCCTTTCCCACCACATACGGGTAATATCAAAGACGGGGCGACGATGAAAAAGCCAGCACAAATATTTGGCTCCAGCCGGGATACTAAGGGGGAGGAAGCCGGAGTACCCGGAGAGAACCCTCGGTATGGTATGGTATGGTATGGTATGGTATGGTATGGTATGGCGCACATATCCATTTCGTCTGAAATGCTCATGACGCTGGTTTGTTCGATGCTGTTGTTTTTGGTGGTGGTGGTGGTGGTGCTGCTGTTGCTGCTGCTGCTGTTGTTGTAACTGTTGTTGGTGGAACTGCTGTAGTCATTGTTTTTGTTGCTGTTGTGTTTCGTTGTAAGCTGATTAACACATTTCGTACCGCGCACGAGTATCCCATTTTTTTAAAAAACTTTTTTTCCAGTTCTGGCCCTGCATACAAAACTCTGGCAAGATTAACGGTTCGGCAAACACAAGTATATTCAAAGTGTAACACTCCCACTGAGCAAAATTTCAATCCGCGCAGATAGGATTTTTTTTTTTTTTTTTTTGTGAGGCCACTGGTGCACAGCCCCACACTTACTCGGTAGGAAGTGAGTTAATTGAAGAAGTGCGCATTAGTGAACCTCACAAAAACAAAGAAGGTCCAGTAAAAGACAACTGTTTGAAGAAGACGACGTCTCCTGTCCGACGTCAGGGTGTCTGTCTTTGCCACGTCAGCAGGTTCCTCCGTATACAGTTCCTGTACACACTCAGTTTCAACTGATGAGTCCTGCTCCTGAGGTTCCATAGCCTCGCCTAAAAGAAAAGATGTAAATACAGAAATTAACAATCAGGCGTAAAGACACAAATTTACCGCGGTGTCATGTTTGGTGTTTATTTGAGGTACCCTGTTTGGTGAGTGTGCTTGTCTGTAGTGATTTTTGTTGTCATGAAAAAGCGTGATTTTCGTGATTTATTAGTTATGCAGGTCAAGGTGCATGCCAAGCGGTCAATTAAATGAGGCAAGCTGCCAGTGAAGTTGGGACTTTTTGCAGAGGTCGGACACAGGTGAGGCAAGCGGATTTGTGGGAACTGCCTCTCTGGCCTAAACAGAAAGTGGACATGCATTACTCCAGTGAGGCCTGAGCGGAAAGGAAACATTCAATTTTTTAAAACCCCTGTCAGGTGCGTGCCTTTGAATGGTCTGTTCATGGTAGTAAGTGTTTCTAGATTGAAGCATTTTAGGGGGTGCCTGAGGCTAATACGGAATATATAGGCACTTTGAGGCCGTGTGTATTTGTGTCCTTCGACCTCATGTCTTACCAAAACAAGAGGCTTACAAGCTTCAAGTTGGGATAGTGTAGTTTGTCATCCTAAGGGGGAGCCGGGGTGGCCGAATGGTAGAGTGTCGGACTTCTAATGCTCGGGTCGTGAGTTCGTATCCCGGATGGGGCCAAATATGTGTGCTGGCTTTTTCATCGTTGCCCCGTGTTTGATATCACCCGTACGTGGTGGAAAATGACGTTAAACACCCAAACACCCACCCACCCACCCTTGTCATCGTAAGGCTCATGATTCACGGGACACATATTTTTTTGTTCGATTAACTCATTCAAGAGGGGCCGAGTTTTCTTCAGCCATCCCCTGCAGACGGGCCGATTTGTGAGGTTCAGAAAGAAACAAATAATCATAAAAATAACAAAACGCGATACAGACTTGAAATTTTCAAGGTAGTTGACTAACATATTTATGCAGCTATTGCTGAAATTTTGAACTTCCACACTTAAATATCTTTGTTGTTAGTCAAAAGTTAGTTTGTAAAAAAAAAAAAAAATCACGATCCGCATATGCGGCTGTTCCTCTGAAACCGATGTGCGCGGTAGGGCCGCAAATGCGGTCGTTCGTCCGGAAAGAGTTAAACATGGAAAACAGCTCAAAACATGTTCCGGAAATAAAGTTAGGACAAAGGCATGTTACAACCACATGTCACACGAGTAACAAGGAAAACACCATGTTCGCTGTTTGTTTGGATTAAAATTACTGCCGTGTGACCTTAGCCTAAGTAATAGACAACGAAATTTTGTATTGTTACAGACAAAATTATTGTCGGGTTTGGATGTAATCAAAATCTTTGATGATGTACGTTAAGTTTAAAGTTTAACTTACTAGAAACAGGCATTCCAAAGGGCAAAAAGCAAACTGGCTCATACCCACACATTCCCGAGATAGTAGTGACCATGACATACGTGTGGCATACCTGTGTGAAAGGAAGATTTCGCAATCCAGGATGATATTTATTATTATTATTCATTTGTTTGTTTGTTTGTTTGTTTGTTTGTTTGTTTGTTGGTTGGTTGGTTTCTGTCGTCGTTGCGTTTTCGTCTTTTATTGGCAGCGTGTAGGCCATTTTCTAATCCCAGGTGGGTTACTTAAACGGGCTGATTCAGATTATGTTTGGGAACAGTTTCGCACGTGAGTCGAGTGCGCCTGCACATTCGAAATATTCTATCTCGATGATTAGTACAGCTCTTAACGCGATACAATGTTGTTTACACTTTGCGCGAGCGGTCGAACATTCAAATTCTACGACTGTTGTTACACTGCTGGAGCGCTCAGTGTGGTCACCGCGTTATCGAAAATATTTCTTCTTAGTGACTAGTAGAAGTACTCACCTGACTTTGACATCAGTGAAGTCTCAGTTGTTGTCCAATAACAATTCGGCCAAGTGACTGCAATTGGCGGGAGTCAAACTTCTCAGAGTAGGTGGGTGCGTGTTTTGGATTTCAACGTCCTTTTTCACCAGTATCTAACAGGTCTTAGGCCGAACCGACTTGCAAGTAGCGGTGAATAAAGAACAATGCTTCTGGTGCCGTTATTCCGCATTCTTTATATTTTGTGCATCAGAGATTCGTGTCTTTCAGTGATTTGAATATGTAACTCCGCCTTGACCTTTTGTCCATGTTATCTGATAAGACCCAGCGGTAAACCAGTTTGTTACACAGTGCCAACTATATACAACAGCAACGAACAGCTTCGACTATGAAATGTGGTGTGTCCCGAACAATGGCATGTCCATAACGTTAAGAAATAATATGTGTTCGTAAGCATGCTTGGAAAACTTCCTCAGGTTCGCTGGTTGGATCACAAGTTCCCAAAGCGGTTAGCCACAAACACATCAGACAAGGCGGTAGTGATTCGCTATTAATAACATCAGTAGTTCTGTATATCATCACACACACACACACACACACACACACACACACACACACACACACACACACACACACACACACACACACACCACTGAATTATCATCTCTTTTCATGTATGCATTCGTATGCAAGTGTCTGAGTTTTGCGATATTGTATCAGATTAGCATGTATTCGGGTTATGGACATAGGCGGGAAGTACAGTTTTAAATGTTAATACATACGAATCATTATTCTGTATAACTGTAACACGATCCATGTGAAAGGGAATGAACTCCTCCAGCTCCATGCGTTTAGTCATACCGCTTGCCTTGGAAGCTCCTCGGTGGCTCAGTCGTATCATGATTGTGATTGTCAGGGACACACACTAACACAACGCTGCACACTGCCCCTAATCGGCTAATGCCCGCTGGAAGCAAGGCCACTGTTCTGGTAGAAAAGGACCCACGAAGTAATGCAGCGTTCCTGTCTAAACACCTGTTCCGTCAATGAAACCTGTTTCACATTCTGCTTCGGGTTGGTTAGTATCAGTTTGCGTAGTCATAGCAGATTTCGCGGACACAGCGTGAAGCACGACAAAGGCTACAGCCCCCAGGCTCGTCTCTGCCAGATACACGTAAACGTAACACACGCCATCGTATTGCGTCATGAGGTGGGCCACCAACAGCGGGTTCAGCATAGAGGTCAAGGTCGGCGTGGCGATGATGACGCCAGTGAGCCTCCCTGTGAGGCGGGACACTCGTTGGTGAGTGTAGCTGAGTCCCGTGGGGAAGAGGACGGCCACTGATAAACCTACGGCCGCCGCGCTGACCCACACTGCCCAGTGCGCGCGGAAGAGGGCGGCCAGTAGCATGGCCAGCAGGGAGGTGAGGAGCGCCAGCAGACAGCACGTGATGATCCTGGCCGGCGACATCACGCGCACCAGGCCCACTCCGCTCAGTCGGCCCACCGCCAGGCCCACCCAGAAAACGGACGTCACGTGAGCACCGGATGTCTTGCTCCAGCCCAGTTCTTTCACCACGAACGTCATGAGGAAATCAGGAAAAGAGATGCACCCAGAAAAACTGAAATAAACGCACGCTAAGGTTACGCACACCACTAGCAAAGGGAGTGACTCGCGTCCTGTTCGTTTGCCTTCACGTCCTGGATGTGTCTTCTCCGGTTTCTGACTGCCAGTGACTGGAAAACGGAGAAGCATCAACAGCAGCAGGCCAGACGAAAAGCACAAGACGGACGTCATCAGATATGCGTAAAACACACGAGTGTCGTCATTACCGGTTACAATCACCGCTTCGACGTTATCATCCGTAACCACCGGGGTACTGGCAATCTCCATCGTTGTAGTAAGCTGATATCCGACTGCTGAGTCATTGAAACTCCTTACCAAGTCGTGCGCGGCTTGATTCTGCTCGTAAAAGGATAGCCGGTCATCATTACCGGCCTCGGATTCCGTGTCAGCAGATAGCGTAAGATATTCCGCATGGTCTGATAAATAGTCGTTACTGGCACTGGTTTCCTGTGTTTTGCTTGACCGATTGTTGTCGGCCGCGAGGAAAGGCTGTGTTGCCAAGGGCGACAAAATGGCCCCCAGGGCGTAGCAAAAGAAAAGCCCCTGCATGTAGGCGCCGCCTCCAGATGACCAGATTTTCGCCTGGTGACTGACAGTAACTGAAAATAAACCATGTCAAAGTTATTTTTCAAAGGCCAAATCCCACTGACGCATATTTATTCGTATGGCGCCCTAGTCACATAATCACTCGTGAATGGAGACCTTTATGAATGTAGTTGGGAATGACCGGTTACGGTCACATTGAGAAGTTTTGAACGCGTTGCGTCAATTGTGAGACTGACACGCGAAAGATCATAGAAACTATCAGCATTGATGAGACATCATGGAGGGTCTCGTTAACAACGCACCGACTTCAAAATTCGCAAATGCAAAGAAGGCCAGGAAGTAGAGCGCAGCCATCAGCGGAAACGCGGTGCACTTCGGGATCACTCCGCTGAATACTGCGTTCAGCAGCATGGCGCCCGCCATCATGAGGTGCGGGCGGCCGGTGCAGTCCAGTAGAAATCCTCCTGTCAGGACGCCCGTCAGAGCCGCCAGGCCGGCCAGTGTTAAGAGCAGAGAGCCGAGAGTGATGTCCGTGTGAGTCACTAGGAGCAGGTCCAGGAATGAGGCGCCTCTCTGTCCGGACACCCAGCCCTCAAGTTGGAAGAGAAACAAAACAAATCCGAACACCAGATAGCAATATCCATTATCATCATCGTTATTGGGGTCCAAGGAGTAGGGGGAGCCGGGGTGACCGAATGGTACAGCGTTGGACTTCCAATGCTCGGGTCGTGAGTTCGTATCCCGGCTGGGGCCAAATATTTGTGCTGGCTTTTTCATTGTTGCCCCGTCTTTGATATCACTCGTAAGTGGTGGAAAAGGACGTTAAATCCCTGTTGTATTTTTCTCCTGCTATGTCGCTCTCTCGGTGCACTCGCAGAGAAGACACGGGATACAACAGGCTGGAACTCCAATACTTTATTAACAGAAGATGCGCAAGAACAAACTCATGAAAGAGGAAGAACCCAGAACGCTGTGCAGTGCTGCTTATATACTAACAGGTCAGATCTAGAACATTCTGCAACATACTGGCAAGTACGGAATCTTTCCGAGGTTACGTAATCTGCTGACGTTACTGCACTCGCATGTTCTGGGATGGTCTAGAAATTTCCATCGAAATGCAGTGACTTTTCGCGATCTCTACAACAATCCCCAAACACCCCCCCCCCCCCCCAAAACACCCCTCCCCCCATTCCCCATTCCCTGGAACAGGAGCTCCAGAGGATGGTGTTGGGACTGTGGGCAGTAGAGGTTCCCCAGCGTATCTCTTCCCCTTGTGAGTAAATCAGCATCACTATCGTAGCTATACACATCATCATCACCATAAACATTTTCAGTAGTAGGGGCAGTAGTAGTACCACATCATGTGTCGGTACCTAATGACAGTACCGTATACAAACAGAGGGCAAGTAAGAGAGAGACAAACACTTAATACACAAGCACAGACAGATAGTCATCTCCCTTCGACAATGTCTAGTCCTTATACTGTAGAAACACATTTTACTGTGCGCTATGTTTGAGAGAACTCTCTGTGCACGTGTCTGTGTCTTTGTCTACAAGTGCCTGGTCAATGAAGGAAGCTCAAAGGCCAGTGTTTCAGTGAAGAGTGTAGTTACTTGGCATGACACAAATAAATACCGAAGTAGCAGTTAATATGTGGGGAAGAAGAACTAGTAACTACGACTCAGTTAAGTACTGACAGTGTCTGCTACTCATGTTAAGGGGGAGAACTCGTCTCGGCCCTGCCTCTTTGGCTACGCAGTCTACCAGAGATGCAAATTTGGACGAAAACGCTATTTATTCCGCTTACACATAACGTCGCAGATGACACCCTAGAAATGCTTTAAAATTCACAAAAAATCACAAAAATCAGGCAGCCATAGACTCGTGTGTAGAGTAAATTTCAACAAATTCCAATATTCCGGGGTTATTTTGTCAATGTTGGCAGCGACCACATACCCCCTAATTCCACGGTCGTCTGCTGGCTCCTGTGCCAGCCGCGAATGAATACAAATAGTCCACAAGCCAGCCTCATTTTGCCGTAATTTTACTATTACCTGGCATGAAAGTTGTTTACAAAGCCAGCAAAAAGCGCCAGATTGTCATTTTTTACCCTGCACACAAATTTGAAAAGGGGCAGAGATTTTCTACTATATTTAGCCGTGTGGTTACTACATGACCCGGAAGCTAATACCGGTCTGTAACCTTTGAGCTTCCTCGGTGGCTCGGAAGACTTAGGTCTGAGCTTCAGCAAATTTTTATGTCTTACAAAAACGAAGATTGACCAGTAGAGGATGCCTGTGTGAAGAAGCCGTCTCCTCCTGTCGTGTATCACGTGACTTCCGTTTTCATCTTGGGATGAATGAATGGCGTCTGCCTGTAGATTCAGCCTGGTCTGGTCATCTTTTTCAGCGGTCTCCATTGCTGAAAGTATTCAGATTAGATGCGATGTAAACGAAAACGATTTTTTTTTTTTTTTTTTGCGTCGTGTGTGAAATGTCACAGTCTTTTACGGCAATTCGTTTGAAATGGCACTGATCCAGATCACGTCTCGGGTAAATGTCAACTGGGTGTCTAAATGCAAATGACACTGTGCCGAAAAACCCAAACCGGATTGCCATTGAAAACGGTTTGTTGTTTTATATATCAAAGTTCAAACAATTTTTTGCTTTTTTTTTAAACGCACTTCATCCCAAGATCACTAAGCTTTACAAAGGAGATGAAACAGTTTGCGAGTTGTGCATGTAATTGTTCATGTACGCTCAAGATAGTCTATCATTATAACCCATGGTTTGTCGTTGCAGTCTGCCTTTTTTGCGGTAGTACCTATAGCTAACCAGTATGTGCGGCATACAACTGTGTTCGTGCGCTCTGTCTGTGTGTGTGTGTGTGTGTGTGTGTGTGTGTGTGTGTGTGTGTGTGTGTGTATGTGTGTGCAAACTTCCTCATAAACTTCCTCATATGTGTGTATGTATGCGTGCGTGCGTGCGTGCGTGCGTGCGTGCCTGTGTGTGTGTGTGTCTGTGTGTGTATGTGTGTGTGTGTGTGTGTGTGTGTGTGTGTGTGTGTGTGTGTGTGTGTGTGTGTGTGTGTGTGTGTGTGTGTGTGTGTGCAGAAATTTAATGTATTGTATTGTATTGTCACTGTACGTTTGAGCAGATATGAAATTTCCCCACGAGAGATCAAGTACTCTTCTCTTCTCGCCTCTTATCTTATCTTATCTTATCTTATCTTAGTGATCTGTAGAGCCCTGAATGCCATACACCGAAGTCAACTGGTCGCGTGGACCTCATCTGAAACCGGCCGAAGCTTTGCCAGCCAATGAGTGACAGTAACACTGCCAAAAGCAGACGCCCGTTTTTTTCCATTCATCTTTAGTCTGCAGGCTCAGTGGCAGTCTGTGAGACTCTGGCAGCGTGGATGCGCCTCAGTTGTGCGATGTTAGACACTACCAAGACAGCTCAGAACAAACAAGGCCTATCTTCGGACATGTCTCTGCTCACAAGCAGAGAATGTCCGAAGATAGGCCTTGTTTACCATGTTTATGCTCACAGATTGTCAGTCTAAGCTGGTATTGTGGCATCTATCATCACATCACTTAGAAACGTGGACAGTGACAGCATCTGTAATGCAGGCAATGAGCCAGCAGAAGTGTACTCGATGCTTTTAGATACTCATGCTACAATTTTTATATTCACAGATCGTTCTGAGCTGTTTTCATCACCTCACTCAGTTAGACACCTTCATAGTAACAGCGTCTGTAATGCGGGCACTGAGCCAACAGAGGCGTACTCGATCACATGGCGATTACACTGAGCAATCCAGTAGTGTAACAACAGTAGTGGTAGAATTTGAGTAGGGGTGGGTGGGTGGGTGTTTGGGAGTTTAACGTCCTTTTCCACCACATACGGGTGATTTCAAAGACAGGGCAACGATGAAAAAGCCAGCACAAATATTTGGCCCCAGCCGGGAATCGGTGGTAGAATTTGAATGTTTGACCGCTCGCACAAAGTGTAAACAACATTGTATCTCATTAAGATCTCTACTGACCAATAAGACAAGTACAGGCACGCTCACGAAGGAAACTGTTCCGCCACATTAGTTGGCTTAGTAAATATAGAAACAGCCCATTTGTGGCCCGTTCTCACAAAAGGGACCATAAGTCGAAAATTATCAATTACATCACTGCAATCTACTGGTTATGCAGTTTAATTCAATATAAGAATGAAAGCTGTACTACTAAAATTGACAGAGATATCAGCAGTTGAAGATGGCTACTCACAAGGCGGCCACACTGACCCCTGGCACTGTAGCGACGTTAGGCCTAGCGCGACTTACTGTCCCTTTTGCGAGAACGGGTCACATTTAAGTTATTATCCCCCCACCCCTTCCCCACCCGACTTCCAAACATCAGAAGTTCCAGGTGAATGAATAAGAAACCTTTCGTGTGTCGTTGAGATAAGACAATCGTGTGAGAAAACATTCCATATTCACAAACTGCATATACCTGTACTATGATCCAGACAGAACTTCCCCTCGGAGTCAGTATTTGGCTGTGTAACTGAGCTGTTCGCTACTGTGTGTAATTATATGCGATGGATTGGTCTCGCCAAATTTACAAGCATGGTATGGCCACTGACTGGCACGACAGACGGCTTTGCCACCTGAAGCACTATCAGTAGTCAGATTAAAGTTCTTGAGTCGTCTTACAAGTGTTGCATCAAGGGCTGGTGAATGCGCTGGCATTGCCCCCACTGGCGCCTGTATGATAGGCATAATAATCCGAACAGATGTATTACTACACACCTTGATACTGGAGATAAGACACGTGCTCTCGACGCAGCCTGTCTTTACTGAGCTACGGTGGTATGCGGCATTCGGGGGCAAGAACCCGTTTATCTCCTCCGCCCCCTTCTTCTTCTTCTTCTTTTCTTTGTGTTCTTCTTAAAAGTATTATTTTCATCGTTCTTATTACTATTGTTTTGTTTCGTTTTTAATCATGTTGTTGTTGTTGTTGTTGTTGTTGTTGTTGTTGTTGTTGTTGTTGTTGTTGTTGTTGTTGTTGTTCGTGTTTATGTTGTTCATGTTGTTATTCATGTTGTTTTTCATGTTGTTGTTCATGCTGTTCTTGTTCATGTTGTTCTTGTTCATGCAGTTGTTTTTCATGTTGTTGTATTTCGCGTAGTTTTTGTGTTTCATGTTGTTGTTTTTCATTTTGTTGTATTGATCGCGTTGTTTCTGTGTTTCATGTTGTTGTTTTTCATGTTGCTGTCGTTCATGTTTTTGTTTAAAAATGAAGGGGTTTTCAGTGTGTTGACATTGTAGCGGAGCCTCGACATTCCGACCATAAGCTCCCTATTGAACAAGGCACATCGTCTTTGATATTACCCTGAAGTGATGAAAAAGGACGTTAACATCCTCAAACGCCCACCCACCCTTACAACATTGTATGTACTACTATTTTCGTACATGGCACAGACTGCGTGCCAAGCAATACGGGTCAAAGGGACCGAAGTCAGGCTGAACTGTGTACTTCACTGACAGAATGTATTTATCTCCCCTAATCCATGTTAGCGTTTTCATCCTACAACATAGCTTACGCTATACTTGGACGGTTTCTATTCAGTAAAATGGGTTTAATTTATTATTCTTTATTCATTTTTTTCTGTAATTGTATTTTTTAAATACACCCTAGCCACGTACACAACTGTCAACCAAATTAGGGGACAGCGTAGTAACTTTGTAGCTGTATTACGTTGGTATCTGCTGCGTAAGCCGGGAGCCCGTAGTATTGATTGTGCAGCCGGCGTCTGCGTTGAGCCAGGAAAATCACAACAGCGCCTGCGCGTCTTGCTGTTTCATTGTGCGGCAGTCGGCAGACATGGTTTGTCATATTAGGTGTATGCTATAAATCATCATTGAGGCAAATTCTGTTTGATATCTGACTTTTCCATTTTATACTTTAGTTGCCTCAACGGTTAATTCGGTGCTCGGAACCGCCTGAACCCGACACGCTGTCTGTCAGCCATTCTGCATTCAATTACTGGTCCCGGCGACCTGCCGGGCGCCCGGTTCACATTGTGGAAAAATGTGCAAGCTGGTGGCGCGCAGTTGTCTCATCCGCCGCTATTATAATCATTTATTTATCTTCTTCATCTTCTCCCCCCTCTCCCCCTCCCCCCCCCCCGTCCTTCCGTTTTTTCAAAGTCTGTTGTTGTTGTTGCTTTAAGTAACACTGAGACGAACAGGAAGGCCGGCCGGTATCACTGATTTCAGTTTTGAGTCATGGCTGATCGACATCAGTATAGTGAACGTGTCAGTCTCCGTACTGCACTGTGGTCAGTACTGCAGCTCTGACTGATAGCCAAAGACATGACGTGTGCATTATCTGCGTGACGAACCAGTACATGCCGACAGTTAACCTGACCCAATAGCCGATGTACCTTTACGAGTCCTCGGGGCCACTGCAAATCTGTTATCATTGTTCCGCGGCTACTGTCAGTGACTGACTCTGTCCTGACTGCAAACCAGTTTGTGGCCTTTCTAGGTCTCGTCACCCGCTTGAAACGGGTGTCCCTTTTCCATTACTATTACAAAGCCCCTTTTTACGCCGTTCGCGGTTGAAACGAAGCTGCGCAGTGTGGCGGTATTGTGTATGGTATTTCCTGAGGCTGGTTGCAGTACGTGCTTTGCCCGGGCCTGTAGGCTGTTCTCAACATCTTTATAATGTATTCACAATATTTATTATTATCGTGATCATTATAGCGTACATGCGTAACTGATTTTGGCGTAATACAACCTTCTGAAATATAGTTAGACCACAGCTGGTTTTGACGGTGCCATTGAAAACAACTGACATAAAAATAAAACCAAAATAGTTTGGAAAAAAAAAGGGAAGAAAAAAATCAACAAATCCTCCACCAGTATCAGTTGTTTTTATATCTGTTTAAAATGATCACCTTCAAAATTCATCCGAATGATATAATTTGCTTTCACGATGATCATAAATTCTCTTGTCTTTTCACCCAAATGTGACAGGAAATGATGAAGACGGCTGTTCCATCAGACGCGGGAGAGGAAAGCGGACCGACAGAAGAACATAGCGGCAAAGATAAACAGCGGTTGCGACGGTTGCTACGTACAGCTATTTATTTCTTGGCCTTCTTTGCGTTTGTAAGTCTAAGATCTCTCTCCTCTCTCTCTCTCTCTCTCTCTCTCTCTCCCAAACGACCCACCTACCCTCTCTCTCTCTCTCTCTCAGTCTCTCTCTCCCTCTCTCTCTCTCTCTCTCTCTCTCTCTCTCTCTGAATTTTCGAAGGTCGCACGTGTGTGTGTGAATGCGTTTGGACCTGACTGATAAAATAATGTTCTCTATGATTTTGTTTCTTGTACATGTAGTTTAGTGCATAATTTATGTCTTGAATTTTTTTTTCATGTTAGTAGATAGTCCCTTCACTTCAGGTGTAGCAACGGCAAGTTTACAAACGGACGATTTTCTGTCAAACTTTTTACTGTTGATAAATAAATCATCATCATCATCAGCAGCATCATCATCATCTCTGTCCTTCAACAAGCAAAATGAGTAGTTTTCTAAAATGTATGTGTACAAAATTAATGCGCCCCCAAAACGGGAAGCTGGGCGCAAGTTGGTTACTGGGTTTCATGACGTATGGCATTTTTTTCCACCCCCTAAAGGGTTGGGTGGTGGGACAGAGGGGCGCGGCGTTCCTGGACCTTCTGTTGATCACTGACACGGACGTGACCCTCGGCTCTCTGCTGTTCACGATGGCTGGGCTGGCTTCAGTAGCAGGGGCTGTGGCTGGCGGTTTCCTGCTGGACGCCGTGGGCAGACCTCTGCTCATCATGGCGGGCGCCATGCTCCTGAACGCAGTGCTGAATGGGACCATACCGCTGTGCACGTCACTTCCGCTGATGATGACGCTGTACTTCCTGTCGCATTTTGCCTTCTCCAATGTTGACGTAGGTCAGTATGGCCGTGGACTTACGATTAAACCGCTGAAAGTAAATCTGCATTGCCGGTTCGAGAGTAGTTCCCTGCAAGAACGTATTACACGTAGCGATAATACGTGTATATCTCTTCTTTCTATCAGCAACATTAGTAACTTCTGGCAGGGAACCCCCGAGTTTTGAAAGGACGCGAGCGGTAGTTTCCAAGCCTGCTCACAGATCCACCTGTTCTGGATGGAAGGGTGTTTGGGGATATAACGGGAGGGTCATTTCATAACGACGCGGGCACTGGAAAAAGCCTGTGCACATTTTGGCGATCCCAACCATTTGAACGTCTCTCTGTCTCTCTCTCTCTCTCTCTCTCTCTCTCTCTCTCTCTCTCTCTCTCTCTCTCTCTCTCTCACGTGGTGGAAATGGACGTTAGACTCCCAAACACCTCTCTCTCTCTCTCTCTCTCTCTCTCTCTCTCTCTCTCTCTCTCTCTCTCTCTCGTGGTGGAAAAGGACGTTAGACTCCCAAACACCTCTCTCTCTCTCTCTCTCTCTCTCTCTCTCACGTGGTGGAAAAGGACGTTAGACTCCCAAGCACACCCACCCTCCCTCTCTCTCTCTCTCTCTCTCTCTCACGTGGTGGAAAAGGACGTCAGACACCCAAACACCTCTCTCTCTCTCTCTCTCACTCTCTGAACCAACAAACACTCACTCACCCATCCACCCTTGTATGGAGTTACTCACGCGAAGGAGGCCGCTATTACCCATTTTTTGAGTTTAACGTCCTTTTCCACCACGTATGGGTGATATCACAGAAAGGGCAACGAGAAAAAGGCCAGGACAAATATTTGGCCCCAGTCGGGATTCGATCTCACGACCCGAGCATTGAAAGTCCAACGCTCTACCATTGTGCTATCCCCGCGCCTCCATAAAGAAGTGAAATAACTTCCCTTCACCATCATTTTCAAGTCAGCATTCCTTGTCCCTTTGTGTGTGTGTGTGTGTGTGTGTGTGTGTGTGTGTGTGTGTGTGTGTGTGTGTGTGCGTGTGTGTGTGTGTGTGTGTGTGTGTGTGTGTGTGTGTGTGTGTGTGTGTGTGAGTGAGTGAGTGTGTTAGGCTGAACGTTCATAAACCAAATGTTTCAGTCGTGAACGCCGAGCTGGCAAAACTTTGGCCTGGCGGCGGTGGATCATCCTTACAAGGTCTTCACTTCTCTTTCGCTGTCGGCGCCATCTTGTCTCCTCTGGCAACTCAGCCGTTCTTGGCCCCGCGCGCCGACCGACACCATCTGCAATCTGAGAGCCACACAGGCAACACGACCGAGTCTTTCAACTGCACTCCACCCAGACAGCATCTGCTAGGCAGTGCAGCAATGGCTGAAAATGGATCCCATTATGTAGGCTTAAATGTGTCTGATTCGGGTGATATCAACGCGACTTCATTCGAAGAGACGTGTGTTGAAATTCATGCTGGGGAAACGAGAGTGTTCTACGCGTTTCTGTTGTCAGCGTTACTGTGCTTGATCTCAGGGGTGATGTTGTCCTTGCTGGTGAAGTTTCCAGTCAGATACGCCAGAAAACCACAGGACATCGCGGAAAGGAAACAAGATTCGTCAGGCGATGTTCGCGTGTTGCTGACTGTCGCCATAGTGCTGGTGGGTGTGTACAACCTGTTCGGCAGCTCTATCGAAGACGTGCTCCCGCACTACCTCATGACGTTCGTGGTGAGAGAGCTGGACTGGAGCAAGACTTCCGGCGCTCACGTGACGTCCGTGTACTGGGTGGGCCTGGCGGTGGGCCGGCTGAGCGGGGTGGGCCTGGTGCGCGTGATGTCGCCGGCCAGGATCATCACGTGCTGTCTGCTGGCCCTCCTCACCTCCCTGCTGGCCATGCTGCTGGCCGCCCTCTTCCGCGCGCACTGGGCAGTGTGGGTCAGCGCGGCGGCCGTGGGCCTGTCAGTGGCCGTCCTGTTCCCCACGGGACTCAGCTACACTCACCAGCGCGTGTCACGACTCACAGGTCGTCTGGCGGCCCTCATCTTCACCACCCCGATGTGTGCGGCCATGGTGATCCCGCTGTTGCTGGCTCACCTCATGACGCGTTACGATGATATGTGGTATGTGTATCTGTTCATGGTGCAGGCCGGTCTGGCTGTGGTTTCCTTTGCCGTGCTGCACGCGGTGTCTGGGAAATTACTCAAGGCGAGAGAGTCCGCTGTCGTTGTCTACGTGGAGGAGGAGGAGAAAGAACAGTGCTCGGAGTCTTTTCTTCAGAACTCTAGTTTGTAAAACACGTTCCATAGGTTCTTAGTAATCTTACATAGAACTGCTTGTTTGTCTCCTGATGAATGCTTCTTAGCGAAAACTTTGGGAATAAACCTGTTTTGACTGGTGTCATTGTAGGCATGTTTGAACCTTTTGGTGTCCTTCTCTCATTAATTTTTATCTGAATTTGTGAAATTTTCTAGCCGGTGTTGCATTTTTCATTGGGGTGGGTGTGGGGAGGGGATGTATTTAAAGATTGAATCGCCCGTATGTTGATTTTTTTTTTTTTTTTTTTTTTCATATTTATTTTTTTTTTTTTTTTTATTCTCTTTTTTTAAGGTACATTTGACCAAAAAAAGACACATGAACACAGTACCAAAACAAACAAACAAACAAAAACCCCAAAATCACAATACAAAAAACAAAACCAAAAGCTACCAAATACAACAGCAATGTCACAATACAACTTAGACAAGAGCAAAACCCCCAAAAGTAATATCCCCCCCCCCTCCCCCCCCCCCAAAAAAAAAAAACTTACAATATTATATATATATATGCAATAAAAATAAAAATAAATTTTTTTTATATATATATATATAAATAAAAAACCAAAAAACAAACAAACAAAAAAAAAAAAACAGACAAATGACATCGACGGAAAGGCTGCTGAGGCTTTAACTACACTGATAGAAGGTTAACTCGTCAAAGACTAAAATAGATACACACTACACACAAGTGTGCACACATGTCAAAACCACATACAACACATCAACATAATCCCTCCAACACATCAACATGATCCCTCCTATGATTGTGTGTGTACCAGATAAATATCCTTCTTATAACCCTTTTAACTGTTTTTAAATAGCCCAGCAGCGAACACACACTACAAAAAAAAAAAAAAAAAAATCACACACACACACACACACACACACACACACACGCTCATGCACACTCCCAATCACATGGAATTGGACACAGGCCCCCTGTATCAACAAAAACAATGGCATCAGTTAATCTATTTTGTAGTACAGTGTAGTAGCAATATTAAAAAGTCCGGCTTTTTGTTGTTGATTTTAACTAATTTAAGTGTCCATAACCAATTTCTTGTAGAGAAGCCAACACTGGAGAAATTTTGTTTCTTTGTTTGTGACAATGGAGAAATAATGTTCAATTCTATACCTTGATTTCAAAACAGATGCAAAATTATTAACAATGGGGTCCGAGCCTTGCAACTTGCACTTATAGATAAAGAACTTTGCCAACAGTATAATAAAATCCATTGCTCTGTCAGTTTTAACATTCTTTGTAGTGTTAAATAAAATAAGCTCCTCATTTAATACAAATCTCTCACAATGCAGACATTTCTCACGTATTAGCAGCAGCAAGCTGTCCCAAAAATTCCTCACTAGATGGCAATGCCAAAACAAATGTTCAATAGTCTCAAGTTCCTGGTGACAGAAGGAGCACAATGCTGAGTCAACTAACTTACATTTATACAGAAATTTTCTGGTTGGGAGAATACGGTCGCCGCCACCAACCCGCACTCCCTACCGCATTCGAGACTATGTAGTACAGTTTGATATGCTCTCTTTTCCTTCCTCTTTTTCTTCCTATCCCTTTACCTGCGACTTTTGATTTTCTCCGGGCAATTTCTCCTCCGTGTATGCAGCGTGGTTCGTGTGAGCACGTTTTGATTTGTTGTGCTGTCTCTCAAATTCTACACGATACGCTTATCTGACGATATATATAGAAATGTGTTACATACATGTTTTGCAATATTAGAGACGACTGTAAATTTCTTACTTGGCATACAGCCAGTATCATCAGCACATGCCACGTATGTTTCGATTTGTTTATCGTGTGTATTTTTCTCTCCTGTATTTCCCCTAGATAGTTTATACTTTTCTTTTTTTTTAAACATTTTTATTGTTTGTTTGTTTGTTTTGATTTTTTTCTCAATACCCTTTAATGTAGAATAGCAGGACAGCATGTAAGATAGGCAGCAATGCCTAAATGCTCTATCCTGAATAAAAAACGTTTCATCATCATCATCATCTCTCTCTCTCTCTCTCTCTTCCCCCTTCCCCCCCCCCTTGTTTTGATGTTGTCTTTTTACCCTTTAACGTAGAATAGCAGGACAGCTTGTAAGATAGGCAGCAATGCCTAAATGCTCTATCCTGAATAAAAAACGTTTCATCATCATCATCATCATCATCATCATCATCATCTCTCTCTCTCTCTCTCTCTCTCTCTCTCTCTCTCTCTCTCTCTCTCTCTCTCTCTCTCTCTCTCTCTCTCTCTCTCTCTCTTAGCACTGCGGAAATCATTACAGCAGCTCTAAAATCCATCGAAAACAACACTCACAATCAAGGTCCAACCAAGAGCTACCATAAATGTCTTAAATGCTGAATGTTACTATCATTAAAAAGTATTTCTCCGGTGTCTTTTTGAAAAGTCTAACCCGATTGCATATCCCTAACCTGTCCCGAAAAGCGAAATTATCGTGCAGTCACGACAGACACTGAATTCGGTTTTCGAGAGAAAAATGTGCAAACTTCGCAATCTGGTTGAGCAATGGGTCGGAAACAAAGATGCTATCTAAAATCGGCCGGTCGCCACTGTATGACGCAGGTGAACAAATATACGACTGTCAGAATCCGTAAAAATGTTGTTGTGCACCTTGTCTCTCCTTTTATCGCCGATACGTATGTGCCAGGTGTGTTATATCGACGGGCCGAACACTGTCAGACAACGAAGCTTATATATAATTACATACTGCTTAGCGGGAAAGCTTCCCTCAAAGAAAAACAATCTACATTCGAACGAAAAATAGACCTAGAAGGAGCTGGCAAAGAGTTGGTATGACTTCCTCCCCCCCCCCCCAAAAAAAAAAAGTTTGTTCACTTTCTTGTTGTTGGTATTAATTATTAATTTTGTTCTTTTGTGTGTGTGTGTGTGTGTGTGTGTGTGTGTGTGTGTGTGTGTGTGTGTGTGTGTGTGTGTGTGTGTGTGTGTGTGTGTGTGTGTGTGTGTGTGTGTGTACGGATGTAATAATGTCTATCTCTTAAACCACCTCGTCGGAGAGCTTTTTACTTTGAGATAACACGTGCAATAATATGCTCCAGAGGAAGGTTTCACGATTTTTCACTTGCCGAATTTTAGAAGAGTTATTGCCCATTTAAAAAAAAAAATCGGTCATGTTACGTATTTTTACGAAAAAAAATTGTCCGAATTCCTTTATTTTCTAGACTTTGGAAGTTCATCCAATTACACTGACTGTATTCGTAGCACAGCTCTGTAGCTCTGACAAATTTCGTGTAAAAAAAAAATATTACCGAGGTAGGGGTGGTTTGCATATAAGGCCACAATGCCTACGAAAAGACTCCTTCAAATTACTCAACATCTCGGCACTTTTGTCACGTGTAAAAACTGCACATATGACAAGAACTACTGCACTATTATAGCTTTAGTATTAGGAATAACAGAGCTTTTATATAAACATTTTTTTTTTAAATTCCTGTGAGAAGTGCCGGTCAAAAAAGTTCCAATTTTGCAATTTCGTAAGTACAACCCAAGGCATTCAAATCCACGTTTCTCCAGCTCTCTAGATCTTCCAGATTTTATGTAAAAATTAATTCAGTCACGGAAGTTACAAAAGCAACAAGGAAATCACAAGATAAGAAGTATCAGAAGTATCTGTCAGACGAGCAGCGTGAGGCTAGTGTCATTGGTAGGACTTAAAGAGGGGAGAGCCGGCAACAATAACAACAAGGAGGAACGGCCCTGTCCTACAAAGTTGTTTCTCCAAACTCCATGTTATTTTGTCTGTTTTGTTACTTTTGTTGCCGGTTCTCCTATCCCCAAGTCCTACCAATGGCACTAGATCCTCTACGACCTCGACCGATTAGCCACGTGACTGGGGGGGGGGGGGATAAACGTCACAGTCTTGCTTTTTATCACTGATACTTGCTGCTGCTCGCAGCGAAATCTGCCCCAAAACAAAACAACAACAGACAAAATAACATGAAATTTTGGAGAAACAACTTTGTAGGACGGGGCCGTTCCTCCTTGTTGGTCTATAAGATGATTAAGCTCACAGATGCTTCTGAGCTGTTTTCGTGATGTCTAGCATCACACCACCTACACATGCACGGTATCAGCAGGTGAAATGCTGGCGCTGAGCCAACAGAAGCGTACTTGCTGACGCGGCTATTACGCTGAGCGAGATTGTCGCATACAACAACCGTAGAATTTGAATGTTCGACCGCTTGCGCAAAGTGTTAACAACATTGTATTGTATTTTGAGCTGTACTAATCATCAAGACAGAGTACTTTCGAGCGAACAGGCGCACTCACAAGCGAAACTATTCCAAAAGATCAGAAGGCTGAGTATACATGGAAATTGCTAGGGTTAGATAACTCGTTTGTTTAGAGAAACAATAATTTATTGGTTGGTTGTTTCCAGTTTAACGTCCTTATTCACCAAATAAGGGTTAAAAAAAAAAAACAGCCAGCGATTTATTTTGTTCCCAAAAGAGATTCGAACTCATGACCCGCGCTTACGACTTTGGCTCCCAGCCGGATTCGTAGAGAAAGAATGCAGTTTTTTTCCCGTGAAGACAAATGGAGCGATATGTGCAATAAACCAGTTTCTCTATATTGTTGTCACTGTGTTTGACATTTATTCTGATATGTGTGTGTTCATGGGAATTTTAAGGACAGTGTTTAATATCAAGACGCCCATGAAACGCATGTGTTCAAGACATTAAAGGCCTGAATTGTGGCGTGGTTGCTGCCCGAAATCAGCTAAGGTGGGCGTGCTACCTATTCGAAAAAAACAAACAAACACGGTTTGCATTTTAGTGGAGATATGTTGTTTCACAGGCAAACATTCAAGGAGATTCCAATTTTTTAGCTCTAACTCTGTTTACCAGTAAATACGTGATGTTCCTTATGGACACTGCGACGTTTTGAAAAAGGAAAGTCTGTGATACTGAAGAAATCATGAATTCCATTCCCGGCTGGGGCCAAACATTTGTGCTGGCCTGTTTCTTGTTGCCCCGGTTGCCTTTGATGTCACCTAGATGTGGTAGAAAAGACGTTAAACCCTTAAACACCCACCCACCCCGAAGAAATCAGGCGTTTAAACAACCAATTCTACTGTCCTTAGCGTGCTGCCGCCGGCACACTGCTAGAAATAGAACAAGTACATTTCACGCTTGTGCGGCTTTTCAGACAGCTGTGATCCGCCCTGACCCAAATACAGGCCTGTGTTTTACGAACCGACAGATCACACAGTTTCAAGAGCCAAGATTCCACGCGTTGGGCAAAAACTCGTCCTCAACGCTGTACACATTAAAGGCGCACATTGTTCTTTTGCTTTGCGAACTTTTACATACACAAAAGGAGGTGTTCTTTGGGACTCTCAGTTGGCTATAAAATAGGACAGATAAAGCAGCGGATACATACGCTTTTTGTTCAATATAACGCCAAAATCTAAATGCTTTGAAATTTTAGGAATTACTGAGCTCCTCTTCTTAATCCGTCGTTCACTAGATGGAGATGGAGTCGCCCGCACGAATGCAGCCGTCCTCTGAAGCTCCTTCAGGTTACCATGGAGCTTGACCCTCAGCGGTACTGGTTCTGGCCATGTGTCTTGTCTGGAAGCATCATGGGGTCGACAGAGCTGTAGTAGATGTTCAGCATTCATGACGACTGCATTGCATGGGCAAATCTCAGACTCGCCAATTCTGAATTTCTCGAACTCTGATAGAGAAACTGGTTTGCTTCAACTCGTCAAATAAGTTGAAAAGTTTTTACTCTATAAACAAATCGGCAGTAACGTCATGAGGTGTGGTGAAATAAAACGTGATATGATGTAACGTAATATGGCGTGCTTTAGTATGGTGTAACGCAACATAATGTAACATAATGCAATGTGACGTAATGTCATGTAACATAATGTAATGCAGTGTGGTGAAATGTAATGTAGTATGTGCGTCTACGCGCGTATATGATGGTGCAACGTTAAATGTTTGTTTTTTGGGGTTTTTTGCTGCCCCAACTCTATTGCCAACTCCAGTGGTGTTCCTCCCAGTTCATGGGTGGAACTCACGGAGGGCTCGGAAGCTGGGGCAATTTTTATTATGCATGATGATGGAGATGAGGATGATAGTAAGATGATGCTATGGAGGTCCATGTGGTTTGGGACTGCGGGACAGGGCCGCATTCCACGTTTCCTGTCATAAATATCCCGGCAGTAACCAGGCCCGGGAAGTACGGCACCTGCGGTGCCGGCCGTGTAATCATCCACATCATAAGACGTGTCATACTAAGGGAAGCACCCCCAAAGTCGCACCCGTGGAGTAGGTGAAACTCGGCTGTGTGGCAACAGCCTCCCCATCGGGCCCATAGCACACCCGCTCTGGGTAGGAGCCGACCTACATATGAAAAATCCCGCTTGCCTCGGCTGGGATTCGAACCCGGGTCTCCCGGTCCATAGTCCGAAGTGCTAACCACTACACTACGGGGGCCGGTCGCAACGTTAAATGTTAACTGTTTGTAATAATAATAATAATAATAAATGGCATTTGTAGGGCGCATTTCTTTGGAATAAACTCAATGTGCCAATCACTCACCGACACTCACGCACATGTTACAAACAGTGGACAGACATACACTGGTGAAACTGACTAGTTGCTGACACGGGAAATTATTGGAAAGCTTTACAAAAGAGGAACGTTTTAAAATTGCTCTTAAAAACAGACAGTGTGGGCGCATTTCTCAGTGCTGTGCTGGCAGAGAATTCCAACAGGATGGTGCAACAAAACTGAAAGAGCGCTCGCCAAAGGATTTCAGATTGCGCTTGGGAATTTTGAGAAGCCTCTCCGTGGACGACTGATAGGTGACGAGTGAAGCCGAAAGGTATGGTGGAAGGGTGCCATCAAAATGTATATGTGTGCATTCTGCCACAAGCGGAAAAGTTGTACGTGTACGTTTTCATAGTCTTCCATTCTCCCGTGCCACCAGGTTCAGAGGGTAGGAAAAGAAACTTGTTTTGCCAGCCTTCATCTGGATACAGGTTTTGCAAAGTAACATATTATTGTTGTCGTCATTGGGTCACGATACGGTGACCATGACAATGAATGACGTGAGAATGTGCGAGAGAATGGCGAATGGATGAGCGAGTGCATGTGTGTGTGCTTGTGTGCGTGTCTCAAGTTCCTCAATGGATTAAACCCAAGCATCTCTGCAGCTCTCCTGACTGGTAACCTGCGTGTTGTTCGTTGTGTTCGTTCCTGCATGGTGTGCGTGAGTGTGTGTGGATGGTTCGTGTGAACGCAGGGGGTTGCTTTGCACCGCCTCAACGACCATACACCACATAATAATGATAATAAAAATAATAAAGGGTATTTGTGGCGCCCCATCTCACAAGAGCTCAGGGCGCGTACATAAACTACACATAACATAAAAACAACGTATAAACAACGTATATAACGTACAACACACACACACACACACACACACACACACACACACACACACACACACACACACACACACACACTGATTTTTTGCAGGTGGCATGCAGAGATAGAGAGCGGGGAGGGGAGGGGCATGGGGGGGTTGGCGCTACTGCATGGAGAAAAGATGTGTTTTAAGGTGAGACTTAAAGACTGTTAACGACTGAGCATGACGGATGTGAGAGGGGAGACCGTTCCAGATTACAGGACCAATGTATGAAAAAGCACGCTGGCCTTGAAACTGGAATACGGAGAAGACGGGTATCGGAGGGAGAACGGAGGTTGCGGGATGGTGTGTCAGTAGAGCTGAATGAGTGTGGACAGATAGGAGGGAGCAGAACCTGAGATAATGTTGTAGCAGAGAGTGGCAAGTTTGACAATAGTAACATATAATCAGACTTGTAGTCGGGCGAAACGACTACATTATGAGTAGTTTGGGTGCAGAGAATACACGATTGGTCACGCTGCTGTGTGCCGATGGTGCACATTGAGGCTAAGTTGAATAATTTACTTATACAACGGGCCTATTCTGTACAAGTGAAATCAGCACAGACAGCTGCCCCAAGAGTCGTACATTTTCACGTCTCAGCTGCATCTGGCGTATGGTCCCACCTCCCAATAATACAAGTATGCAGAAACGTTCTGTTTACATTTTACAACTTTGATGCTCACGTAAGCAGGATATTTATTCGGCTGATTAAATGTAAAGATATCTTTTGGGTTTCATGTCATACAGGAACAGTTTGGTTTGCTAGTCAAAAATGACAATACCTTGCCTTGCCGTGCCGTACCGTCTCGTCTAGTCTCGTTCCGTCCCGTCCCGTCCCGTCCCGTCCCGCCCCGTCTCGCACCGCAACGCACCCATCGCATCGCATCGCATCGCATCGCATCGCGGGGAGCCGGGGTGGCCGAATGGTAGAGCGTTGGACTTCTAATGCTCGGGTCGTGAGTTCGTATCCCGGCTGGGGCCAAATATTTGTGCTGGCTTTTTCATCGTTGTCCCGTCTTTGATATCACCCGTATGTGGTGGAAAAGGACGTTAAACCCCGACACCCCCCCCCCCCCACCGCCGCATCGCACCCCATCGCATCGTTTTGTATCGTACGTGTTGTATAACACTGCATCGTCGCCTCGCCTCGCCTCGTATCGTATCGTATCAAATCGCATTGCATCGCATCGTCTCGCATCGCATCACATCGTGTTGTATGGCATTGCCTCGTCTCGGCTCGTGTTGTATCGTGTTGTATGGCGTCGCATCGCATCGCATCGCCTCTATTTGTGCTGGCCTTTTTCTCGTTGCCCCGTCTTTCATATCACCCATACGTGGTGGAAAAAGACGTTAAACGCTCAGACACCCACCCACCCTCGCCTCGCCTCGCCTCGCCTCGCATCGCATCGCATAGTAGTACTGTACCGTACCGTACTGTTCAGCCACTGCCACGTGTGAACCGTTCACCATTTCTGACTGAGCCACCGTCGTCATGTTCGATACCCGTCAGCTAATTTTTAACCATGGGGGCGTTGGGAGGGTCTGATTAAAGGGATGATTACGATCCCTGCTGTTGTTAGTCAATGTTTTCCTCACTGAACATCGCCCACCATCCTCCATGCTATGTAAACAGCCTACGCACAATTTTCGCAAAGCATTTGAAAGTGCAAAGAAACATGAATTCTCTGATCAGTTGGTGTAATGGTGGTGTTTGAGATGATGTTTCAGACAGAAGAGAAGATCTTGAGAATAGGTTACACTTATATCAAGCTCGTGTATCGGATTTTCTACCTTTTTCTGGGTCTTGAGTTCGATCCCGGCTGGGGCCAAATATTAAGTGGCTTTTTCATCGTTGTCCCGTCTTTGACATCACCCTGTGTGGTGGAAAAGGACGTTAAACCCCCAAACACCCACCCAGCCCACCTGCCTTTTTCTTTGTATTTTCGACACACTATTCCTTTTTGCATATGTTTGTTGGTTTGTTGTTGTTGTTGTTGTTGTTGTTGTTGTTGTTGTTGCTGTTGATTTAAACACAATTTTTATTTCACCGATTTTTTGTTTGTTTGTTTGTTTGTTTTAGTACGCAAGAGATATTCAATTGGAGGCGAAAGGTGTTGCTGTTTGTTGTTGTTGTGGAGGTAGGTGGTGGTGGTGGTGGTGGTGTGTGTGTGTGTGTGTGAGAGAGAGAGAGAGAGAGAGAGAGAGGGAGGTTAATTACAAGTTTTATAACATGCTAATTAATGTGTGTTATGGCAGGAAGTGGACGTCGCGACTGGGCCGAGTCACAGTGGTACACCACCTGAGTGTGTCCAAATTACAAATGTGTTTTCTTTTGCGTGGTATTGTGTGTAAAACAAGAGATTAAAGTCCTCTCTCTCTCTCTCTCTCTCTCTCTCTCTCTCTCTCTCTCTCTGTGCGCGCGCGCGCGTGCGTGCGTGAGCGTGTGCGTTTGCGCACTACTTTCTTATTATTGTTGTTTATTTACTTTTCTGATGCACGCGCATACTCTTACCCTACAGACCATTAATTCATGAACGGTTGACGATAAAGGGTGGGGGTGGTTTTGGGGTATTCGGGACTTTTACGTCCTTTTCCACACTGTATGAGTGAGTAGGTACTTCGTCACGCCTCAGGCAGGTAGACTGTGACTCTCTGGTTATAGATGGGAGCACTATTCAGTTTCAGAGTTCTGTGAGATATCTCGGAGTCAAGGTCGACCAAACATTGTCGATGCAGGATCAGATAGGCAGCATCTGTCGCGCTGCCTTCTTTGAGTTAAGGCGCATCGCTTCCATCCGACCTTTTCTCTCTGACACCGCCTGCTCTAAAATTGTTCACAGCTTTGTCACATCACGACTGGATTTTTGTAATTCGTGTTGATTGGTCTGCCGGCAGAACAGATAAACCGACTCCGACGTGTGCAAAACAGCGCGGCACGGCTGATTTTGAAAAAGAAAAAATCCGACCATATCACACCCTTGCTGCGGCATCTTCACTGGCTGCCAGTGAAATTCCGCATTCAGTTTAAAATCTGCATGCTTGTATTTCACTTTTTTGAAGGAACTCTTCCGGCCTACCTCTCAAATTCCCTTATTATTATTATTATTACCAAAGGCGGGGCGACGAGGAAAAAAAAGGCCAGCACAAATATTCGGTCCCACCTGGGCTTCGTACGTTGACGATAAAAAGGTTTTTTTTATTTTTTTTATTTTTTTTTAAATCGTTCAATTGTCGGCAAACCTTAGCAGATTAAACTGGAAGTCGACCGCGTTTCATGTGCATTTCACCACAGGCAAACCTATTCAGCTGCCAGCCTGGTATCGTGAGGTGGTATAATTCGATAAATAGGTGACCAAACACCACCTCCGACACCTAGCTTGACACAAAACTGCTGTCACTTTATTTGAGTCGATGCGCTGAGTTTGAATATAAGGCATTCATGTTCGTAACGCCGCTGAAATGAACAGCTGCCGCTTTCGAAACTCTACGGCAGTTTGCGAGATCTCTACTGAATTTGAAATTATTGAGTTTGCTAGATCTCTATTAAATCTCTGTTTTCGTTGTACTGTTTATTATGTATTATCTTATGTGTATTTTTTTTTTATTTGATGTGTGTCACTGTTTTGGTTTGTCCACCACACCCAAATTTCCCCCTGGGATAATAAAGATTGTTTGATTGATTGATTGATTGATTGATTGATTGATTGATTGATTGATTGATTGATTTGGCCATTGTGACCGTTTCCGTGACTTTGTGGCTTCTAAGAGTAGAGAAAAGCTCCTACGGTCCATTCCTGGATAGACGGGGACTCGACAAAGCTAAAAAAAAAAAAAAAAAAAAAAATCGGCGCTGCTTAGCTGGTCTTCACTTAAGTCCGCAACCAATTAACGTCGTCTGTACACGGTACACTTCTAGAACAAGTTAAACGTCGGCCATAATCACCACAATGGCCTCAGATGCCATATTGTGACCCACGTGACTGATTCTGATGCACAGTCAGAGCAATCGATAAAAATTATTTCCACACGCTTTTGTATGCATGTCATACGTATGGAGACTTAAAAAAAAAATAAGGAAGAATGTACACACGTCCGACAGTGGACTACAGCTCTAGTTAGATAGCTTCATCTGGATACAAAGGGTGTCTCGTCAAACTTATCGTACTCGATATTAAGCTCATATTCCATACATTGCAAACTGCACAGTTTTGAAGGTAGCTGCCTGAACTTTCAATCATGAAATCAAGAAAATTAAATGTCTGGTTTACCACATGCGCGCGTACTATGAAAGTATGCACACTCTGGATACACGAAAGCAAAAGTTAAACCGTGCAAACAACGGCCCGTGGAAGGCAGTCCTGTCGTGCAGGCCCAAACCACGCGGACCTCCATAGCAGCATCATACCATCACCATCATCCTCTTCATCATACATTTAAAAATGTTCTTGTTTCCGAGAGTTCCGTGGACTGCATCCACGAACTGGGAGGAACACCACTGGAACTGGCAAGGCTTTTGGATACTTGTTTAATATCAAATGATGCCCCAATGTTGATTAGGATGATACTAAAGCCAGCACAAATATTTGGTTCCCAGGCGGGATTCGAACAGAACATGGAATTTAGTGCAGCAAAAAAAAAAACCCCAAACAAACAAACAACAACAACAAAAAAACCCAGAAAAAACAACAACAAACCCCGGAATAAAACAAGTCAAAACAAAACAGGTACCTGTTCAAGGGGTATTGAGCGTGTTTGCATAAAGTACGACAGTGTGAAATAGCCTTCTGCGCAGTACACTGCGCAGAATCCTAGATATGCTAGGTAACTGTACAGTAATCGATATTTGCATTTTACAGCTGAATTTAACTCGTTCTGCCCGAGCTACGAATATAGTCGTAACAACATTTCAAGTCCCTACTACCGCGCTACGGCTATGTTCGTACCAGTCAGTAGTGTGCGAAATCTTTGTTCTGTTCCACCGTTGCTGGTCGTTACCAGATTGTTGTTGTTGTTGTTGTTGTTGTTTTTGGTTTTGGAGTGGTCTCCCTTAGAAACGGTTTCTGCTTTCGTTGGTTACTGTTTGTAGCATGTCTGCGTTGCTCGTAACTTGGGCATATTTTCCAGTTGCTGCACTATGCACCATACCAGTAATGTTTACGTTCTTAATGTTTGTGTATGTGTGCGAGAAATGTGTAGTGAGGGCGATTTTGATTATGATATAATGTACATATTGACATAGCCGCCCGCGGTGATGTAATTTTGACTGTATCGTGGCTGTAAAAGCCCCTTGGGCTCAGAGCCGGTAATAAAAATCTTCTTGGCAAAAAAAAAAAGCTTCTTCTTGGTTACCGTTATGCACGTTTTTCATGTGGCTGATGCATCAGCGGTAAAATTTCTCAACACCTGTCTGAGGCGCGTCTTCAGCATCCGATGGCCAGAGAAGATCCGGAACGAAGAGCTGTGGGACCGAGCGGGGCAGGAACCAGTGGCCAAGTAGGGCTGGATTGGACACACGCTCAGGAAGCCAACATCCAGCACCACACGCCAAGCCCTGACATGGAACCCGCAGGGAAAAAGGAAGAGAGGCCGGCCTCGCAACAGCTGGAGGCGGGACACTGAGGCAGAGCTATACAAGCAGGGGACCAACTGGACTGGAGTGGCAAGAAAAGCCCAGAAGAGAGTGCGATGGCGGAGGGTTGTCGATGGCCTATGCTCCACTCGGAGCCAGGGGCCTAAGTAAGTAGATGCGGTAAAAGCTATGGCCATAAGGAGGCGGCTTGATGTCACTGAAGGGCCTAAAGATTCTAGCGTCATACACGCCAGATTGCTTAAAGGGGCTAATGCTACTATTCTTAAACTCACAGATCGTTCGGTTTTTTTTTTTTTTTTTTTCTTAGCCGCGAGGGGAGCCGGGGTGGTCGAATGGTAGAGCGTTGGACTTCTAATGCTCGGGTCGTGAGTTCGATCCCGGCTGGGGCCAAATATTTGTGCTGGCATTTTCATCGTTGCCCCGTCTTTGATATCACCCTATGTGGTGCAAAAGGACGTTAAACCCCCAAACACCCACCCACCCACTCTTAGCCGCGAATTAGTCTTTGTGGCCTGCGCAGCGTTAAGCCTCAAAAACTCGCTCACTCACTCTGAGCTGTTTTCGTGGTACTTGTCATCACACAACTTAGACACCTGCACAATGACAGCGTCTGTAATGCTATACAATACAATACAATACAATACAATAAATCTTTATTATCCCCTTAGGGGGAAATTATGGTGTGGGGATCATACAAAACATAAGATAGTACATTAAAATCACTCAAACAAATAAATATACACCTTAAAATATCACATCATATCCTAAATATCACATCATTGCTATGCCATCACAGCTTTAAAACACACACACACACACACACACACACACACACACACACACACACACACACACACGCCCCCCACCCCGCCCCACCCCCACCAACCTGATCAGCTGACAGCCGCAGGCATGGCACCCTTGGATTTTCTATTTAGAATTAGAATTGAGGATGCTGACAGTTGACGGTATAAAACTAAGCTAATATCTTTTTGTGCGGCACTTCGGTGCGCGCAGTCGTCTATCTGAAGGAAGGGTTTCAAAGAATGTATTTAAGATGTGGGTATTGTCGTTTCGAATGTTGGTGGCCTTGCCCGCGGCTTGCCCGCCTTGCCCGCGGCTCTCGCTGTGAAGAGGTCAGTGAGAGTTTGCTGTTTTGTTCCCACAATCTTACTACACACATTCACAATGCCATTCAATCTGTTTTTCTCTTTCACACCCAGACAACCAAACCAGCAAACAAACGAAAACGTAAGAACTGACTCTATAAAAGCTTTGTAGCATGTTTCTAGAACACGGGAACTGACGAGATGGGCACGTAACTGATATAACATAATTATACATCCTCTGCCTGCACTTGGTATACACACATTCAACATGGTCATGAAAGTTCAACTTCTCGTCTACAACAGTGCCCAGGTACTTGTATTTACTCACTCTTTCAACGATTTCGCCATCTATTGTCAGCGGAGGTATATCAGACTGGTTTCTCTTAAAATCAACAACCATTTCTTTAGTTTTGGTCACATTCATCTGCAGGTAATTATCTGAACACCAGCTTACAAATGCTGTCACCTCCTCTTCAAAAGATGAAGGTGAATCTGACAGATCAATTAATGCTGTGTCATCAGAAAATTTGATGAGGTGTGATTTGTCACCTACAGGCTGGCAGTCATTGGTATACAGGGTGAAGATAAATGGTGAGATCACTGTGCCCTGGGGCGTTCCAGTACTTATGTGTCTAATGTCAGACAAGCCAAAAGCAGTAGAGTGTTCAGTCTGAGGAGAGTACATAGAGACAGAGGGGGGAGAGACAGAGGAGTGAGAAGAGGAGACTGCAGCAGAAGAAGAAGAGGAAGAAGCAATGGTAGAACTGTGACTGTCAGTCGTATACTTAACAGCTTGTGTGCGATTTGGAAGAAAGTCACAGATCCATAGTGTGAGATAAGGATTGACATGCATGTCATGTAGTTTCTTGGCCAGTAAGTGCGTCTGTACCGTATTAAAGGCCGAAGAAAAATCCACATACAGAATTCTGGCATATGAACCCCCGTGATCAAGGTGAGTATGGGTATAATGTAGTAGAGACAATACAGCACTGAGCCAGCAGAAGCGTACTCGATGACGCGGCGATCACACTGAGCGCTCGAGTATTGTAAAAACAGTTGTAGAATTTGAATGTTCGACTACTCGCGCGAAGTGTAAACATTTAGAGCTGTGAACCGGTTCAAAAATCCAAACCGGTTTTTTACCGGTTTTTTAACTTCAAACCGGTTTTTTAAACCGGTGTTTTTTTCCGGTTCAGTCATCACCAAAAGGTGTTTGAGGTCTGCAAAAATATTGGCGTTTTATGCGATGCATGTTCATATATATGTGTGTGTGTTCAAGTGCATCAGCGATCAGGCTGCAGTAAACTGATTGCTAGTCGTCAAAACTATGATAAATCCTGGCTAAACAAACAAACACACAAAACGAACAAACAAACAAGAAAAAAGAGGAGGAGGAGGATGAGAAGAAGAAGAAGAAGAACTTGTAAGAAGAAGAAGAAGAAGAAGGAGGAGGAGGAGAAGAAGAAGAAGAGAAGGACGAAGAAAGAAAGAAAGAAAGAAGGAAGGAAAGAAAGAAAGAAAGCAAATCTAAAGTTTTGACCACTTTGCTGTATTTCCTTGAACAAAAACTTCTCAAACGCAACCTGACCATAATTCCCCCCCAAAATATAAACTTACTTCAGCCCATAATTACTATTTTAAGTCCTCTGCTCTAGAGGGCTTGGGCCTAAATGTGAAATTAAAGGGTTTTTTTCTAAAATAAAAGTTCTTAATTTCCTCACTAACATAGCATCCACTAGTAATACTTGAAACAAACGTGAAATAAAAATTTACATCAAAATAAAAGTTAGACAATAAAAGCCATATACAGCATCCACTAATCCTACTGAACGCGAAATAATTAAAAATTATTTTAAAAAAAAACCAGCAGAGGAACAGGACATAGCTATTGCAACAAACTGAAGCACACCCAGGGTATTCTCCACTGCTGGAGGCACAGCTGTTGATCAGAGAGCTAGCTTGACTACATATTCTTCTTCAACCAGCAGTTTCACATCAATGCGGAAAAAATGTCAACAACATTACCCCCCCCCCCACTCCTCCTCCTCCCCCAACCCCAGCTTAGTTTACAGAGTAGGATACAGACGAGACTACAAGATCTGCAGATACGTTACAAGAATTCCAGCGGCCGCCAAGAAGAAATTAGAAGAAAAAAAGATGACTTAAGTAACTTTAGTACGTGTACTATGACCAAAACACCGGTTGGCGGCAACTCGAACCGGTTCGGCGAACCGGTTCAAATGGGAACCGGTTATAACCGGTAAACCGGTTAACCGCGGCAGCTCTAGTAAACAACATTGTATCGCACACCGGCTCCTGAAGTGTAGTGGTTAGCACTTCGGACTATGGACCGAGAGACCCGGGTTCGAGTCCCAGCCGAGGCAAGCGGGATTTTTCCTATCTAGGTCGGCTCCTACCCAGAGCGGGTGTGCTATGGGACCAGTGGGGAGGCTGTTGCCACACAGCCGAGATTCACCCACTTTACGGGTGCGACTTTGGGGGCGCTTCCCTTGGTATGACGCGTCTTATGATGTGGATGATTACACGGCCGGCACCGCAGGTGCCGTAGTTCCCGGGCCTGGTTGCTGCCGTGATATTTATGACAGGAAGCGTGGAATGCGGCTCTGTTCCGCAGTCCCAAACCACACGGACCTCTATAGCATCATCTTACCATCATCCTCATCTTCATCATCATGCATAATAAAGATTTCCCCAACTTCCGAAGGGGAGCCGGGGTGGTCGAATGGTAGAGCGTTGGACTTCTAATGCTCGGGTCGTGAGTTCGATCCCGGCTGGGGCCACATATTTGTGCTGGCTTTTTCATCGTTGCCCCGTCTTTGATATCGCCCTATGTGGTGGAAAAGGACGTTAAACCCCCAAACACCCACCCACCCAACTTCCGAGCCCTCCGTGGATTCCACCCATTACCAGAGAGGAACACCACTGGATCTGGCAAAGAGTTGTGGCAGCAAAACAAACAAACAAACAAACAACAACCAAAAAAAAAAAAACATTGTATCGCACGTAGAATCGGACCCAGGTTTCGCCCAAAGACGCAATTGTGCGTATTCGTCAAGTCAAGGCTTTATTCGGGACCCCCTGGGGGCATTGAATATTAATTAACACTATCCATAACGAGTGTTCGCCGTAAGGTGGAAAGGTGGACGGCGGGTGGGTGGGGTGGGTGTTTGGGAGTTTAACGTCCTTTTCCACCACATACGGGTGATATCAAAGACGGGGCAACGATGAAAAAAGCCAGCACAAATATTTGGCCCCAGTCGGGATTCGAACTCACGACCCGAGCATTGGAAGTCCAAAGCTCTACCATTCGGCCACCCCGGCTACCCTGGAAAGGCGGAACAAGGATATATGAATACACACGCACATATAGATAAACTAAACAATGGAAAATGTAAATCTAAACAAAGCAAAAAAAAGTAATGCACACACACACACACACACACACACACACACACACACACACACACTCGTAAGTACAGAAACCGGTGATGCATGCGCATTCAAACTGGAGTACGGGAACCACTAATTATTTGCCTGGTCTCCCAAGTTGTAACATGATTCTACCTGTTGCAAAAGATCGCTGCTTAGTCAGCATTGAGCGACATCGCACGCACATCGCTCGCGACACCTTGTGTCGCCCAAATGGCGATCAACAATGTAAAAATGAAAGCGAATTTACACCGACAAATGGCTACCTCCATCATGACGTAAACTTTCCAGATGATGAATCTTCCAGCAGAGTGTGTGCACCTGTTTGTCTTTAACATCTCCCAGATAGCCAGGTAACATCGATTGTCGTTCTCTCCGGTCGTAATTTAAAACGAGGACGTCGATATAACGACCGCGTTCCCAAAATGATGGGATCAGCTAGCACAAGCAGGCGGTCGTTTATGAAAGTTTAAACCGGTCACTTACTGCGTTTTACGTCTTGCTTCGTGAACCTCCCCCTCTTTGCTCTTGCGCATATGTTATCGAACTCCCTCTCCTCCCCCTCCCCACTCCTCCTCCCCTTCCACCACCACCACCAACCCGCATTAAACCGCACACACCGTCACACACAACTACACGCGACGTCGCTCCTAATTTGACCAAAAGTGGGAGGAGCTAAACAAACACTCGCGCGATCTAGCAAAGCCACGAAAAGAAAAGTGCATAAAACGCCAAATCCCCCGCAAGGCCTCTTTAAGAGCGGCGCGCCGGAACGGGAGTCAGTGAGGTCTTCAGCAGGATAAAGGACGCTCGACAAGACGTCCTGCTCAAGATCGCCCCGTTTCGAGATTTTCGCGGGACCATGTCCCTAACACTGCCACATAGGCTGGCAAGGCTCGGACTATGGCTTCTTGTGTGGGCCTGTATAACACGCTCCTGCTTTGGAAAGTAAGTTGGCCAGCTGGTTTTAGGGTATTAGGTGTGTATGTAGTTTTGACCGGTCCTGGGGGCTAGTTGATTTTCTGTACGTTTTCGTATTGCTTTCCTGTGCTTACTGTTCTCACGAATGATCAATAATAGTATAGTAAGCACCAGTCGTGGTGCCTCTCTCCTGACTTCCGCGATCGTTCATGGGTTACCCGAACTAAGTAAGCATCGTCTAGTATTATCAGTCTGTTAGCTAAAGGCAGGTATGCACGAAACGGTGGTTCTGAACACACACACACACACACACACACACACACACACACACACACACACACACACACACACACACACACACACACACACAAAAGAAGGTCAAGGTTTACAGTTCTGTTAACGATTACAGAGCTGGTTCACTTTTCAGTTGTCCTAAGGTGGTCCTGGCCATTAATTTTAGCATTTCTACTTTCATGTCTATTTTATCTATTTTTCGATCTTTTTTCAGAGCAGGGATGCCTAAATAAGATCTTGTCACTTCGTTTGTTGGTGTTGTGTAGTAGTTATATTTAACATCTTTCTTTCTTGAGATACAAGAGCATCTTAACTTTGTCCAGTTCTGCTGATTATCATAATTATGTCATGCAACAATAAAATACAACTTTCTGTGCTTTTTGTTGTGTTATGGTATTTTATTTAAGAAAACTGTGAAAGGTCTGTGAAAAAAGTCACAGACATCATGAAATTTGTGTTAATCGATTTGTTTAACATCATTCAATACCGTTCAAGCCATTACGATCGTTGCTATCGAGTCAAGCCATGATTCACTTCTGTTTCACACCGCCATACGATTCGTCGCCATCTCACTGTATTTCACGGAATCCCTTTACTGTCACGTTTGCATTTCACGGTCGTCCCTTGAACTGGATTGCAAATAGCTTCAGTTCATCATAACCTTCATGATCTCCACCGGTTCATCATTCGTTCATGTGCTTCGAAACTTTGGCATCGCAGGACGTGACTGTCACTCACCAAGACGTGTTTGTCACGAACAAGTACCAGTCACATAATCATCATCATTACACTCGCTTCATGTTCACTGTGTCCATCGGTCGTTCATCAGTCACCAGTATGTTGTGAGTGCATTCAAACCTCACCTTGTGGACGTACCACCATTTCTCATCACAGAAGAGTGGAACAAGCTCCATCAATTTACATGAATTATTCATAATCTCACTGATACCTTCACCTCGTCTGCGCTGCCTGAGTGCCAAGTCCCGAAAAGCAACAGTATAAAAGGCTATGTAGACTTGATCACATTTGTAAATGGCCTTCGTCACATGCCTTTTGTTGGACATCCTCCTCCTCCTTATCGTCATCATCATCATCAGTTTTCGTCATCATTGCTCACGCTGATGTTGTGTGTCTGAAAGTGATACCAAGCGTTATTCAACGAACAACATAAGCAAATTGTGTGCTCACTGCCGAGGATATCAGTCATGCGGTGAAGCAGACACTGGACTGTTTTGTCATCATCAGCGCCATCACAACAACGTCTTCATCGTCATTTGACGTCATAAATTTCAATGTTCTGGTCATCGTCATCAGCGTCATCATCATCATGGTCATCGTCATGACGTCACTTTATCGTCGTCTTCATCGTGTTTGTGTGTCTGGGTTGTGATGTTGAATGTGTTGGACACGTTCAGAAGGTAAGTACGGTAAAAAGAAACACACACACACACACACACAAATAAATAAATAAACCCCAAAAATCTTGTTAACAGTATTTTCCAAAGGCAAACAGAAGCATTCGTTTTTGAACAGCTAGGCTGTCAAGCTTACGGCCGCTAGTTTGATATAAATCTATTAAAGCGCCACAGAAGAAAACAGTCCGGGCTTTAGCACATTTCGTACCGAGCACGATTTCCCACGTTTTTGACTCTTTTTAAGTTTTGGTCCTGTATGCGAAAATCAGGCAAGATTAAACCGTTCCTTGACGCCTCAATTGTTTCTACCGATTCTTGACCCCTGCGGCTTCCATTCCGTTGCCAAAGTAACTGCTTCTGTTTCGGTTAGAGTAGATTCGAAGGTGTCTTACTGAACTGAAACGCCAAACTAATGCAACACGCGATTTGATTGGTGAAATTTTTGTTTCTTTCAACACGTTCGGTATCAAAATTGGCTAAAATTGGTGCCGGCTAATGTTTTCGTTTGATTGGTTGGTTTTGTCGGCTGGCTGCGCGGTTGATTACTGCTTATCATTGGCTTTGTTGTGGCTGCTGCGAGGCTTGGAAATCACATGCTCATCAATTCGTCGGTAATTTATTTGACGTGTACGTCTGGTGGATCCGTTGGCCGGGATGAGCGGTCGTCGAATAGATAGCGCGTCGGTCGTAGCCGCTGCGCTGCTGAACGGCCGTCACCTCTGTCACGATGAAGCTTGGGTTCGAGCCCAGGTCGAGCTTGTGATATGTGATACCGGTTTTTCCTGGCTAGCGGGCTGCTCATCGGGTGTTTCTCTCCGGTTTATCCGGCTTTCCTGGTCCAGCATTTTTTTTTTCAAAAATTAAAAAAAAAAAAACATGATAGGCAGTTTGGGTGGCGCTGCACCGCGGCGACGCGCTTCCCCCCGGGGAAGCAGCCCAAATTTCCCGAAAGGGACAAAAAAGTAGTAAAAAAATAAATGTTGCAGTATCAGGAAGATGTATCATTATGTCTTATTGTTATTTTTATGGTGGCATATAATTTCCCTTCTGGGATTAATGAAGTAATTCGAATTGAATTGAAATCCCTGTGATATGGCGAACTATAGATGAATGATTCGTTCCTATAGGGCATGACCTTCCACCTTTGTATCCTACATGTAGTACTGGCACAGACAAATCCAAGACCGAATTTCAGCGCGCTAATATTCAAACTGACAAATGCCACCTTTGCTATTCCAATGCTAGGGTCGTGAGTTCGAATCCCGGCTGGGGCCAAATATGTGTGCTGGCTTTTTCCTCGTTGCCCCGTCTTTAATATCACCCGTGTGTGGTGGAAAAGGACGTTAAACTCCCAAATACCCACCCCACCCACCCGCACGTTTGTTAAGCCAGTTAATGTTCTGGAACAGTGTTGCTCGTGACTACGCCTGTACGCTCGAAATGCTCTAGCTTGATGATGAGTTGTTTTTTTTGTTTGTTTGTTTGTTTGTTTGTTTTTACTTCGGTTTTAGATTGTAAGGCTCCTAGAGCTCGTTCCCCGGGGATAGGCGCCCTATAAATATTAGTAGTAGTAGCAGCAGTAGTAGTACAGGTTTTATGCGATATAATGTTGTTTACACTTTGCGCAGGCGGTCGAACATTTAAATTATGCGACTTCTGCTCTAGCGTTCAGTGTGGTCGCTGCGTCATTGAGCTCGCTTCTGTTGGCTCAGTGCCAGGATTACAGACGCTGTCACTGTGCAGGTGTATAAGTGGTGTGATGATAGATACCACAAGAACAGCTCTGAACGGCCAATGAGCATAAAGACGGTAGCATTAGTCACTTTAAGATCACCATGCATCACAGTTAGTTAGTTAGTGATTTGGGGCTTAGCGCCGCGCAAGCAACAAAGGCTAATTCGCGGCTAATGAGAGTCCCTGAAATTCTGCCAGGTCCTTTAAAACATGAACATTCCCACGTTAAAACAAGATGTAAATGTGTATAAAAAAAATCTGTTGGGTTTAAATGAGAAATATCTTTCAAGGCTTAAAAACTGGACATATGAGGTCAATGCGAGTCTAAATACATCGGAGGACTATATTTTGTTAAAAAAAAAGTTGACCTCTTTCAGGAAATTGAAGATGTTGTCCAGGGGGGCATCCCTGAACAACACATTCAGTGCAGCCAGGCATTACAGTGGTCACTTTGTTTTGGAACAGTTGAGGTTGTGAGTCCGCTCTTGCGCTCGAAATGCTCAATATTGATGATTAGTACAGCTCTTAATGCGATACAATCTTGTTTACACTTTTTCGCGAGGGGTGGAACATTCAAAATCTACGACTATTGTATACAACAGTGTTGCTCGTACGCCTCTGTTGGCTCAGTGCCAGCATTTGTCATTTTTGTGCTCTCAGATCGTTCTGAACTGTTTTCGTGGTGTCTACGATTACATCACTTAGACACATGGACAGTCACAGCGTCTGTAATGCTGACACTGAGCCAACAGAAGTGTACTCCATGACGCGGAGACCACACCTAGCGCTCCAATAGTGTAACAACAATCGTAGGATTTGAATGCTCGACCGCTCGCGCAAAGTGGAAACAACTTTGTATCGCATTGAGAGCTGTACTTATCATCAAGATAGAGTATTTTGAGTGCGCATGCGCACTCACGAGCGAAACTGTTCCAAAACATAAGCTGACTCAGCAAAGATGGAATAAGCCCGTTTACTAAGTGCTGTCTTGCCAGACACCATGAAAAGAAACCAGAACGACCTGTGAGTATAGAAATCATAAAGATTGGGTCTTTACTGAGGCATGTTGCGTGTGTTTCTGTGTGAGTATGTGTTGATTGTAAGGCGCCCTGAGCTCCCGCGAGAGGGAGGGCTTCCCTTAAGTACCCATAGTATTATTATTATTGAAAGGTGCAGCTCTGACTGCATGACACTGATGTCTGCCGCTGTGCGAACGAGAATTCAAACGACCCGAACCTCTTCCAGTCAGCTAAATTTGTGCGTAATCTTCTGTTGGCTCAGTACCAGCAATAGAGAGGCTGAATCTCTCTGTCTACCTGATACCTGAAATCTCGATACAACCAACACGATGACATTTTGCTTGCCTAGGAATGTCAGGGGTCGATCCAGCTGGAGAGAAACGAGATTTCGCTGATAGGATAGCCTGTTGCATTAGTTTTTTTGGCCGATTTAGTATTTCGTTGGGACAGGTTGTCTCTTTGGGCGGGACCATAAAACTACCCCCCCCTCCCCTCCTGACCCACCCCCTACGCTGAAATTCACACATCAGTTGACGAGAACAGCTTGCAAAATATTCGACGGCAACTAGGTGCACAGACAGCAATAAATGTCCGAACATCAAGACTGCAGCGCTTTGCACACCTGTGACAAAGTCAAACCAGGCTACACGCCATGAATTGGTGAAGTTTGTGTATGTTACAATTGAAATTCTGCAACAAAGTACTGTCGGTAAATCGATAAGTTTACTGGTTGTTTTTGGCCCATTTTAACCCACGCGCTGCCAGCATGATAAGCCCCTGAACTCATTCTTCCCGAGCTACATCTACTACTATCGTCGTGACACTTTACATTTTACATGTACCTCCCTTTCCAAAACGTCCGCTGTCAGGTTTCTTTTGGCAAGCCGCTAATGGTGTACATCACCTGCGCAACACTTCCCCGAAATAAAACATCATTGGCCCACAGGGTGCAATGTCACCAGGGGATCCAGGCAGCTGGTGTCCGGAGAGAGAGAGAGAGAGAGAGAGAGAGAGAGAGAGCACAATGTAAAAAAAACAGAAGACGATTTCTGGATTTATTGTTCTGAGATAAATTTATTGAATTCATGATATACACCTTTGTACGGACAACTTTATCTGACTGTACACACACTGAGTAGTATCATAGCACTATTACATCAACAATTTGTTCCATTGAATGCCCAGCGGATGCGGGCTGTTGCCACCACCACATGTATGCATGTATGATTACTGCTGTACTTGGGACCCCCCAAAAAAAAGAAATAAAAAAAAAAGCTGGTGTCCGGACGTATGATGATAGCTTCAGCGTGGAAAGGGTTAAAAACGTTCGGGCCTAAATGGATTGATGGTTTACCTAAGCTTGTCCTAAAAGTGAATGGCTTTCATAGGTTAATGCATGATATTGTATATTCTGCGAGAGAGTCCACTCCGACGGGTGAATCAGGTTTACTGGGTGGTTTTTAATGGCTTGGGTTACACTGCCTAAACTTAATAACCTGCATGAATAGTTTTCTGGAAACACACATCCACGTTTCACCAGCCTATGTCGGTCCATCGTTTTATTGAAATAAATGCACCCTTGAAATACCATTTATTATTATTATATCATCTCCTTTGACACTGTGAACTATCTGAAGTGTGAGGGTTTACTTGTACTGGTCAATCAGCGCTTCTTTTGATTAGTTGGTTGCGCACCTCATTTGTCAATTTTAGCATTCGTTATCTTTGTTTACATATTCCTATGACGTTAACGTTGTTTCGTGTTACAGCTAGACTTATCGGCTCTTGTCCTTAATACATTATGCTGTTGGTCTTCTGATGATTTTGTTTTCTTGCAGCTACCGCTTGTACTTTTCTCTGATATGCTCCATAACCGAAAAGGAATAATAATTTATCTTGTATATTTTGTATCTTGTTTCTACGGGCATACTCTAAAAGCTGATTTCTAAGTTCTCCTGTAACATACGTTTATTGTGCTGTACAATGGTTTGCGTTGTTTTAAAGCGGCACCTGGCAGGCTCGGTGACTATCACCGTGTCAAAAACGTGTGTTTTGCACAGATGCTGCCAGTATCGAGTCAGTGGTCCTCCCAAAGTGTATTTTAGAGCGTTGTAAACCTGTTAAGTCGGCAGTGACAATGTGCGAGTTGCACTGAGACAACCTCATGGCTGTAGCTATAGTCTTGGTCCTAAATGCGGGCCACCGGCCGAGGCGAGGTATGCTACAGTCAAAACAAGGTCACCACTTCTCGAATACTCGTGATAACAACAGAAACTTCTGTATCACGGGGAACAGATTTACATTACTAAAACGCAATAATTGTGAACTTAACGTAGCAACTTCTCTGACTCACTCAGTCTTCCAAAAAAAAAAAAAAACAATACAGCTGTCATCTCTCAGCATTCAAACAAAACACAAACAAAAGACACAGCCATGCTCGTAACAAAGTGTTTTGGGAGAATCTTGTATCGGAAGAAGTTCCCTGATAAACGTTGAGTCCACTAATGTTTTGCAGTGTGTATGCATGTAGTTGTGTATTGGATGTTGGTATGTATGTAGGAGTGCTTGTATGTATGACTATGTATGACTATATGTATACATGTATGTATGTACGTATCTATGTTTGTATGCATGTTTTATTCGTCTTTTTTTAAGTGTTTATTTATCTAATATTCATGTATTTAGTTATCACCTATAACTAGAGCCCCGGCTTTGGAGATTAGGCGCTATAAAAATCATTATGATAATGATGATGATGATGATGATTAAGCTGACGACTTGATTTCTGCGTGGTCTCAAACCGAGGACTGGTTCCTCGAGTCGGAACTTCAAACTGTTTGTTTGTTTGTTTGTTTGTTGAAAGGGCCATGCATTATGACAATTTTGCGGTTAAAATTATTGCTTATTCTCACACCAGTTGATGTAAGTATCACATTTTCCGTGGTTTTCCTCCACAGCGTCTGTACAATCAATGACCTCGAAAGGAAGAATAAAACGGAACCATGCTCCAAAGCGAAAGCCATGCTGTGGTATCTGTGGGCTCTCGACGCGGACGAAACTGCCAAGATCAACGGGTGGACAAATAATCGGGATGTCATCACCGACAACGTCCTGGCTGGAGTGGGCCAGTGTGTCCTGTACAGGTACGTGAGCTCTGCTCGAGGGAGAGGTAAATGAGGGAGACATTTTTCTTCTTGTAGTTTTCATCACTGCACAAAATACATTAAGTTTGTGCTTGCCGATCGGGTGTTTTGATATCGTGAAACTGTTTAAGATAAGTGATGAATATGTCTGCAGCCTTTCCCAATGCTTCCTCTCGACTGGCAACCAAGTATTTGTGCTGGCTTTTTCTTCGTTGCCCCGTCTTTGATGTGGCCCATATGTGGCGGAGAAGGACGTTAACCTCCCCCACCCATCCCCCCACCCACCCACACACTCCTACTCCTTCTTTCTGCCACCTCTCGGCACCACAAAAGGTCAGTCTTCTATTCATTAAGTCTGACTTGTCGATACTCAAATGAGTTCGAATCCCGGCTGGGGCCAAATATTTGTACTGGTCTTTTTCTCGTTGCCCCGTCTTAGATATCACCCTTACGTGGTGGAGAAGGACGTTAAACTCCCAAACACCCCCCCCCCCACCCTGACCCCCCACCCGTCGATACTCAAGAGTGAACAGGGCTGCACCCCTCTCCCCCCCCCCTTTCTTCGGCCCCCAAAGCCCCCTCAACCCTCCCCCTCACCTCTTCGTTGAAACAGGCGTAGTCCATGCGTTCTTTTTCATCCTCTTGTTCGCCAAACAATAGAAGAGGAAACGGTAATGACTGCGAAGTGGTTACAAGTTAAGCAAATAAAAGCGACATAAAAGGGACAGAAACCACTTAACTTTCACAAAGGACGGCGCAGGTCAACGTTTCGGCTTTCGCCTTCCTCAGGACACAAACAAATGGGACATAACTTCAACAAACAAACAAAAAGTAACTCTGCGGACGTACTGACATACACGGCGCGGTGAGGGGGGGGGGGGAGAAAAGGACCAGAAAACAATAGTAAAAATATCTTTGTGAAAGTTAAGTTAAGTTAAGTGGTTTCTGTCCCTTTTATTCAATTCAATTCAATTCAATATAATTTTATTGTCTGTCGATGGCAGAAAATTTTCTTCTGGCTCGCACACACACACACACACACACACACACACACACACACACACACACACACACACACACACACACACACACACACACACACACCCCTACATAGCGGACATGACACAGCTGAGGAGCAAGCACAGTTATGAAAATCTCAACAAATAAAATCTATACATACTGGGGACGGGCAGTAAACACAGTCATGAGTTTAAAATAGATACTGCTGAGGGAATGAAAGATTTCTTAAACAAATTTTTCCTCGCTCTCGGTACTCTGTAGCGGCGCCCAGACGGGAGTTCTTGGAACTGATCATGGAGGGGGTGGGTGGGGTCGTTGACAATTGTAGTGGCCTTCCTCCTGACAGCCTTTATATAAAGATCATCTAGAGAGTACTGACCCAGGCCAACTATCTTTCCTGCCACTCTGACTATACGAGACAGCCTTGCTTTGTTCTTCATGCTGAGACTGCCGTACCAGACTACGATGTTAAATGCCAGTACACTTTCAATTAAACTTCTATATACAGTTTCTAAATTTCAGGACAAACATTAAAAGCTCTCAGTTTTCTAAGGAGGTACAGACGCTGGTTGGCCTTCTTCATGATAAAATCAGTGTTCTGAGTGAAGTCTAGTTTGTTGTCTACTATTGTGCCGAGGTACTTAAACTCAGACACAATGACCGGCTGGAAGGGAAGATCACAGTCTCTTCTTTGGTCGATCACAAATTCTTTTGTTTTTTGCACATTTAACTGAAGGAAGCTCTCTGTACACCAGCTAGCTACCATACCAATCAGTAAAAAATAACTGGCAAGGGAGTCTTCGTCTTTTAACATGCCAACTAAAGCCATGTCATCGGCAAACTTTAACAAACAGGTTATGTCGCTTTTATTCGCCAAACAATAACTCAAACCATGCGTTTAACCGTGTATTACAGAATGGAGCAAGTTCAGAGGGAAGAGTGCTGTGCTGGCTGGGATGGCGAGAATTGTGACATAGGTTAGTTTGTTGTTGCTGTTATTGTTGTTGTAGAAATTGTCGTTGAATGTGCATTCGTTGATGAATTTGTGCCATCAGGCAAAGAAAATGCAGTTTTACCGCGAAGGCATAACCCCCATGTTTGCTCATGTGTGTGTGTGTGTGTGTGTGTGTGTGTGTGTGTGTGTGTGTGTGTGTGTGTGTGTGTGTGTGTGTGTGTGTGTGTGTGTTGCCCTATTAACGTACCATGCATCACGGCGATAGTGTATACGCCACTTAACATGTTGAGGACCTGATATCCACAGTGCTTTGACCGCATGCATATATATATATATAGGCCCATACGCATCTCAATGGGCTTGTGTTGTCGTAATACTAAACTTTGTGATGCCGGTTTGTGTCCCGTCCACAGCCGTGTGTGATCAGCCGTGTGTTCACGGACTGTGTGCCGGACCCAACATGTGTGTATGTCAGAATGGTTGGGCTGGACCGTCGTGCGAGGAGTACATCAGCGGTGAGTATCACAAAAACAAGAAGGCCACGCCGAGGCGGTGGACAAAGCCCCATCCAAGACAATCCTTCTGTTCCTATCAGCTGTCAGACCCCCCTCTTCGGTATTCGTTTAATCGTTTTCATGTATAGCAACACCATCGGGTGAGGTGTTTTGAAGGAACAAACGTATTTTTACTCTAAGCTTAATTTTGCTAAAGAATACTTACCCAATGGCGTTACTCATTCCGCCTCTGTAGGGACTGGTCACCTATATGTGTATGGAACAAGGGAAGCAATTCTTCATGCCTAAAGTTGAGCTTAGTTTCAGCGGTAGGCATAGGCTGGTTTTTAAGCAGCATTTGAACAAAGCCCTGTGACCTTGACCCTGTTCGATTTTTAACGATGTTTTGCAGAAATACACACAGACACACAGACGTACGCAGTTAATAGCAGTAACCCCCTTGAACACCTTGCATGCAGGGGCTTGATGAAGAAGTATTGAACTCAACCTGAAACTCACTGAAGTATTACACTTGAAACTCAATCAAGTTTTACTTGATACCCAATCACTCACCCAAATACTCACACCCACTCTCCCCACTCAATCAAGCATTACTTGATACCCAATCAATACTCACACCTACTCTCCCCCACTCAATCAAGCATTACTTGATACCCAATCAATACTCACACCTACTCTCCCCCACTCAATCAAGCATTACTTTATACGCAATCAATGTTCTCGCCTACTCTCCCCACTCACTCAAACATTACTTGATACCCAAGCAATACTCACACCTACTCTCCCCTTTCAATTAAGCATTACTTGATACCCAGTCAATACTCACGCCTACTCCCCCACTCAATCAAGCATTACTTTATACCTAAGCAATACTCACACCCACTCTCCCCACTCAATCAAGCATTACTTGATACCAGAGAGACTACATACCGAGAGGGGACACTCAGGGTTCTCTACTATACAAAGAGTGATGTTCAGCGAGTGGGTTGTCTCCCTTGGCGCTAGCGTGTACAGTGCCTTCGGCAAGCAGGCTGACAGTGTACATTTAGCGGTGTTTACTATTCACATGCAGAACAGGAAGTGCTGAAATATAAATTGTTGAGTACCTGAAACGCACTTTCCAGCACCCTGTCTGTATTTTTGATTGTTTGCAATTACATTGTTGCTTACTTTTCTTCTTTTCAAACATCAACTGATCACACGCACGCACGCCAAAGATGACGTGGTTGACAGACAGTTTATACTCAAAACGACAGTTTAGAGATGGCACAACAATTACCTATCTTCAACAACCACATAATTTATTTCTTTTCTTTGTAAACCAGATTACATTTTTTTAATCAGAAATTCGCTCAGCCAAAAGCAGGCAAATGTGAGGTCACATAGCCTCTCACAATTATACACATCTATGAGACTTTTTCGGCAAATGCTCTATCTTGCCGACAACGGTCAATACACCTGTGCTTGCATGTATATTAATGCACATATTCTAGAAGCAGATTTTAAACCACAGAGATAGGGGAATCTATCAGTACAGGTACATCTTTTAGTCACCCACAGTTCACAGGCAGATTCAAATCCAAACCCAAAAGCCACCAAACGTAAGTTTACAGCTAGTACACCAACAGCCAAACATAATCAAAAATGTCTATGATAGTTTTCCAACAATTCTACCTGTACTTGCATCCATACAAGCTGTTTCGGCGTGTAAGGGGGGGGGGGGGTGGTGTTCACTACGCACCCTGCAATGCAAAGGCCTGTGTGGCCGGCCGTACACACGTCGTGGGTTGATTTGTTTCCTTGTGTAAGGGGTGTGTTCACTACGCACCCTGCAATGCAAAGGCCTGTATGGCCGACCGTACACACTGACATCGTGGGTTGATTTGTTTCCTTTTTGTGGGTTAACATTTGTTGTGTGTTTCGGACTAGTTCAGTGCTGAACGCACTCGGCCGCCGGGTCAGTCCTCATCAGCGACCACCGTTTTGATTGTATATGCCTGTCAATGCAGGTCTCATTCATTGTGTTGTGGACCCGAATTGTGCGGGTTCCGATTTCGGAGTTTTTGATCACCTGACTTACTACGGCAGATAAACATGATCAAAAACTCTGAAACTGATCAGAACCTGCACAAGACGGGCCCACAACACAATGAAAGAGACCTGCATTGACAGGCATATACAATCAAAACGGTGGTCGCTGATGAGGACTGACCGAGTGTGTTCAGCACTGAACTAGTCCGAAACACACACAACAAATGTTAACCCACAAAACCCACAACAAATCAACCCACGATGTGTGTACGGCCGGCCATACAGACCTTTGCATTGCAGGGTGCGTAGTGAACACATCCCCCACGTACACGCTAGGGGCAAGGGAAGTAACTCTGACGCTGACCTCGCAGAGAGGCCTCGAGTGTCCCCTCTCGGTAATGTAGTCTCTCTGTTGATACCCAAGCAATACTCACGCCTACTCCCCCCCTCCCCCCACTCATTCAATCATTACTTGATACCCAATCAATACTCACGCCTACTCCCCCCACTCATTCAATCATTACTTGATACCCAATTAATACTCACACACACTCTACCCACTCAAACCCCACCGTCAGATCTGTCGCCGACACTCAAGTACAAAAAGGACAAACAATTGTCTGAATACAAAGTTAACTCCCACCGATCTGTTGCCGACACTCAAGTACAAAAAGGACAAACAATTGTCTGAATACAAAGTTAACTCCCACCGATCTGTTGCCGACACTCAAGTACAAAAAGGACAAACAATTGTCTGAATACAAAGTTAACTCCCACCGATCTGTTGCCGACACCCAAGTACAAAAAGGACAAACAATTGTCTGAATACAAAGTTAACTCCCACCGATCTGTTGCCGACACTCAAGTACAAAAAGGACAAACAATTGTCTGAATACAAAGTTAACTCCCACCGATCTGTCGTCGACACTCAAGTACAAAAAGGACAAACAATTGTCTGAATACAAAGTTAACTCCCACCGATCTGTCGCCGACACTCAAGTACAAAAAGGACAAACAATTGTCTGAATACAAAGTTAACTCCCACCGATCTGTTGCCGACACTCAAGTACAAAAAGGACAAACAATTGTCTGAATACAAAGTTAACTCCCACCGATCTGTTGCCGACACTCAAGTACAAAAAGGACAAACAATTGTCTGAATACAAAGTTAACTCCCACCGATCTGTTGCCGACACTCAAGTACAAAAAGGACAAACAATTGTCTGAATACAAAGTTAACTCCCACCGATCTGTTGCCGACACTCAAGTACAAAAAGGACAAACAATTGTCTGAATACAAAGTTAACTCCCACCGATCTGTTGCCGACACTCAAGTACAAAAAGGACAAACAATTGTCTGAATACAAAGTTAACTCCCACCGATCTGTTGCCGACACTCAAGTACAAAAAGGACAAACAATTGTCTGAATACAAAGTTAACTCCCACCGATCTGTTGCCGACACCCAAGTACAAAAAGGACAAACAATTGTCTGAATACAAAGTTAACTCCCACCGATCTGTTGCCGACACTCAAGTACAAAAAGGACAAACAATTGTCTGAATACAAAGTTAACTCCCACCGATCTGTCGTCGACACTCAAGTACAAAAAGGACAAACAATTGTCTGAATACAAAGTTAACTCCCACCGATCTGTCGCCGACACTCAAGTACAAAAAGGACAAACAATTGTCTGAATACAAAGTTAACTCCCACCGATCTGTTGCCGACACTCAAGTACAAAAAGGACAAACAATTGTCTGAATACAAAGTTAACTCCCACCGATCTGTTGCCGACACTCAAGTACAAAAAGGACAAACAATTGTCTGAATACAAAGTTAACTCCCACCGATCTGTTGCCGACACTCAAGTACAAAAAGGACAAACAATTGTCTGAATACAAAGTTAACTCCCACCGATCTGTTGCCGACACTCAAGTACAAAAAGGACAAACAATTGTCTGAATACAAAGTTAACTCCCACCGATCTGTTGCCGACACTCAAGTACAAAAAGGACAAACAATTGTCTGAATACAAAGTTAACTCCCACCGATCTGTTGCCGACACTCAAGTACAAAAAGGACAAAGAATAGTCTGAATACAAAGTTAACTCCTGCCGATCTGTCGTCGACACTCAAGTACAAAAGGTGCAAACAAAAGTCTGACTAAAAAGTTAACTCCCACAGATCTGTCGCCGACCCTCAAGTACTGTTTTGCGGGCACTCACTGCAGCGGGGAGAAGCTGGGGGGCGGAGTGATGGAAGAGGCGGAATGTTGCGAGATCGCAAGCGCAAACACGTGGGGAAGTCATCATCAACAGATCTGCGAACCGTGCGGCGAAGGTGAGCTGGTGATTTTACACAACTCACAATATCCCCCCCCCCCCCCTCCCGTTAAGTCCAAAACACCTAGGTCAGCGAACATTGCTCTATCACGGTCCAGCCATTTGGAACAGCCTGCCTTTCCGTGTTCGCCATGAGTCGGCGGACTTGGCGCTTTGAAATCCCATTATCCCGTTGTATTATATTATAGACTTAATTGACTGCTGTACCATCACTGTCACCATCATTATGTCGTGTTAGGATGTATCATGGCTGTGCGTATGTAATGCGTATATATGACGTGTATATAATGTGTATGTATGTAATGCCACTCTGCTATCGTGAGGCGCCCAGAGCTCCAGCAGGAGGTTGGGCGCCAGACAAATCCTCATTATTATTATTATTATTAGAAGGCGGGAAAAGGAGATGAAAGCCGCAAGCAGCCAACGAAGCACTGGAAACTCTTTCACGGTGTACACAAGGCAGAAATGACTTTAAAAAAAAAGGATCATTCTAATTACTATTGTGTTGCAAACAAGACTCACACGGTATCAAATATGGTGTTTTGACAGTGCTGAACGCGACCGTGATACACCCCCCTCCCCATCAGCCGTTTCGCACGTGCATGGCGGCGGCCGACTGTCGGTACAGGACGTTTGATGGGGTGGCCTACGAGTACTGCTCCACATGTACCTTGGTTCTTCTCCAGACACTGTCCAACGCCCTTACCATCGCAGCAGCCACAGACTGCGACCCCACCGACAAGTGCAGATGTAGCAAGGTCAGTTTATCCCCCCCCCTCACACACACACACACACACACACACACACACACACACACGCACGCACGCACGCACGCACGCACACGCGCGCGCGCACACACACACACACACACACACACACACACACACACACCCCGACACCTTACCGCTCTCTATGTAGCTATCCCTCGTACCCCATCTCCGTCCTCTACCCTTCAGGGCCCAGCCCCACGCGCGCGCGCGCGCGCACACACACACACACACACACACACACACACACACACACACACACACACACACACACACACACACACATCAGGTTGCCCAGGAAATGTTAAACAAGATGGCCACCAGCCCAATATGTTGGTTCCATTCAGTGACCTGCTGTCGTCGTGGTCGTTGTGTCATGCATGCTGCCCGCGCGCACACGTACGCAAGCTCTCTGACATCAGGCATGTTGACACAAAGAAAGTACTGGAAAACCTTTCTGTGCCTCTTTGCGCCCGCAAAACCCTAAACACATGAGGTCGTGTTAGCTCGCCTAGCTGGTTGACGTCACTAACTTTGACGTATGCGAGGTTCTACGTGGGTGATTAAATTCTTGTAACAAGGTCGTTCCCCTTTGACAGAATTACTTCCCACAGCCTGATTGACAGGTGACAGACGATTGCGTACTGGTATCGGAGAAGAGGGTGGGTGGGTGAGTGTTTGAGGGTTTAACGTCCTTTTCCACCACATACAGGTGATATCAAAGACTGACGGGGAAACGATGAAAAAGCCAACACAAATATTTGGCCCCAGCCGGGATACGAACTTATGACCCGAGCATTAGAAGTCCAACGCTCTACCATTCGGCCATCCCGGCTCCCCGTATCGGAGAAGAGAAACACCCTCTCTCTCTCTGTGCGTGTCTGCGTGCATGTGCTCCATTGAGACCTCTGTGATGTGCTCTCACTCTGTTATGCTGCTGGGTGCGAGTCAGTGGCAAAAACGAAACCCAGTACAGAAATTCCCGCTTTCCACGTCTCCAAATAGAGGAATTCGGAAACATGTGGCGAGACATCCCCAAGAAAAACCAGCATCACGTTAATCAAACATGACGTTCATACTTTGCGTCAGTGCGCGTGCGTCTCTTCTTCGGTGCTTGTGAGGCGTGCGACTTGTGGAGGAAATGTGCTTTGAGTACAAATTTTTTGAGTCAACTAACCATAACGGCTGCAGTGATTTTTTTTTTTTTTTTTTGTATATTTTTATGGCACCCCAGACACATTATCTATATATAGTAGGAGCGATTTTGAGATCTAAAATGGGTTCTCCAGCACTTTCATGAGGTACGGTTTGCGTCAAAAGTATAAGAGCGACTGCCTCCAAAATTCACTCGGTTTAGACTCCGTATTTATGCTATCTATTTCCAAAAAAATGGAGTGATTTAGATAAATATTTCCCCTTTAAATGCCAGAAAGCCAACTTTTCTGAAAGGGCGATAACTCGCAAATCATATGGCAATCGTACCTGGATCGGGCCCTCTATTCAAAGATCGTGATTCATTAAGAAACCCCAAATCTGAAATCGATCGGTTGAGTATTTTCGGAGATACAGGCATCTAAACTGGGTTCACATGCGATGTCAACTGAGGTACGATTTACATGAAAACTATAAGAGCGATCATTTCCTAATAGTCACTCTGTTCTGAGTCCGTATTCATGCTATCCACTTTTTTTATTAAAAATTGAGTGATTTAAATAAATCTTACGCCTGTAAACGCGAGACAACCAACTTTTCTCAGTAGGGCGATAACTCCCAAATCACTTAAGCAATCATCAAACGCTCGATTGCTCTAATAAAAGATTTTGATATGTTCGGATGTCCCAAATTTGAAGCCATTCGGTTGAGTATTTACGGAGAAACAGGCCGGGATACAAATCACACACGCGCACACGCGCGCGCACACACACACACACACACACACACACACACACACACACACACACACACCACTCAATGTGGCGGGGGAGTGCGTTCAGGGGCACCATGCCCGCCAGTAACAATGTTGTTATCGTCAGAGTTACACTTGCATCATGTCTGTGCGGAGAATGCGAGCGACGTGTGTTTATGCCACAAAACGTGTGCCTTCGAAAGCGGAATTTCAGCCCGTCCATTACTGTGGAAACAACATAAAAAGAGCGGTAAAATGCAAACAAACTGTTGCAACTATAGTCGGATAGAACTTTTCTTCCAGGCTCGTAATCAGTGTGAATGTGACGTCGACATTCTGCGTGTGCTTTAGATGGTGACGATCATTCTGGGAGGCAAAAAAGAGAAGTTCACCTACTTCCAAGGAACTCTGACCCTGTACGATACCAGCTCTGACCCGAACGGCGTGGCAGTCCAAAGCGTCAACATGTACGACCAAGCGTCGGTGGTCTCCATTGGTGGTCAGTATTCAGAACACACGAAACACACGAAAGTCCTAATCAATCAATCAATCAATCAATCTTCAATCATTCCATTAATCAATCCAAAAAACTTTAGTAATCCCGAAACGGAACACTGAATGCCACCATAGAAGTTAGTTAGTTAGTTAGTTAGTTAGTTAGTTAGGGCTTAACGCCGCACAAGCAACAAAGACTAATTCGCGGCTGACATAAAGTCCCTCTCTACCAGGTCCTTATAAAACATAAAACTTTTTTCGTTAAAAGAGGATGTAAATGTAAGTTAAAAACCTCTTTGTTTTAAACGAGGTATATAAGACATGTCTCTCCTCTAAAAGGTATCTCTTTGTTTTAAACGAGGTATATAAGACATGCCTCTCCTCTAAAAGGTATCTCTTTGTTTTAAACGAGGTACATGTATATAAGACATGTCTCTCCTCTAAAAGGTATCTCTTTGTTTTAAACGAGGTACTGTATATGACATGTCTCTCCTCTAAAAGGTATCTCTTTGTTTTAAACGAGGTACTGTATATGACATGTCTCTCCTCTAAAAGGTATCTCTTTGTTTTAAACGAGATATATAAGACATGTCTCTCCTCTAAAAGGTCAAAGATTTTAAAGGAAATGTCAGCGCATTACTGACATGAATCCAGGAACTGTTAGCCTGCTACATGGAATAAAAGCACCACTAAGAACAAACATTAATTAACCACTGCTGCTGCTGTGGTTCTTGTTCTTGTTGTTTGTACTGTATTGGTTTGCATTGCATTTACTGCATGTACGGTATTGTAGATGTGGACGCGGAAAGAGTGGGAGACTCCGTGTACATGCGTATCAAGACGTACAACGTGAAGGTCCGCGTGGACGACGATGGGATGATGCTCATCAGCGTGGACGTCGGACACACGCAGCTGGGCGACCTCTCTGGCATGTGCGGCGACTTTGATCTCGACTACACCGGTAGGTGAAGGTCGTGAACCGAGTTCAAGGTCAAGAGGTCAATGAAGGTGAAAGTGAAGGTCGGTGTGAAAGGGTTTTGTTTAGGGTTTTGTGACTTTAAATATGATACCCAAAATACCGAGCAACAACTCTTCTTTTTGCGAGGACAAGTTTTGAGACGAGACATCGGGCATGGGCGCCAGCGGTATGTTGACAAGTGTATGCGGTGCAGCGTTTCTTTTAAGAGCTCGATGAATGTTGAAGACACAATTTAAGGGTGAATGAAACAAGAGGTTGATTTTTCAGATGAAGTCAAATACGTTCACGACGCAGGAGAGGCCAAATTTCTTGGAGACGTAAACACTGACAGGACTCAGCCGGTATGTGTGTGTGTGTGTGTGTGTGTGTGTGTGTGTGTGTGTGTGTGTGTGTGTGTGTGTGTGTGTGTGTGTGTGTGTGTGTGTGTGTGTGAGAGAGAGAGAGAGAGAGAGAGAGATGATGATGATGATGATGATGAAACGTTTTTTATTCAGGATAGAGAGAAAGAGAGAGAGAGAGAGAGAGAGAGAGATGAAATGAAACTTTATTTGTCAACGGTAAAAGACATTGGTCTAGTAGTCCAGTTTTCATTCTTGCCGTTGCTAATGCTACACACACACACACACACACACACACACACACACACACACACACACACACACACACACACACACACACACACACACACACAATTTGTCTATCTGTGTATACGCACGCCGGCACGACACACAAAAGGTACGTAGGTATCAATGCAAACACATGAGAGAGAGAGAGAGAGAGAGAGACTTAACAAAGATATTTTCTCTGCTTTTGAACAGTGTGGTACGCCCCTCATGGAGTGCATTAGTGACAGCGACGCCGAGGAAGCGCAGCTCGCATGCAAGGACATTGAATCCAGAATGTTCCATGAATGCCATGACCTGGTGAGTTTCTTCTGCCGACCAGGCTAGCAGTTAACTGAAAGAACACTCGAGTAGGGCAAATGCTGGAAGCTGATCACCATCATCACCACCAGTAGCAACACTAACCTACCGTCACTTCGACAAATCCCTCCCACAGTACCTCACAGAGAAACTCACTACGTATGAAACCCTCCCGTTCACTTCGCTCATCTTCTGAGAAACTATTGAAAATACCCCGTGTCAGTCTGAAAACTTATGGCCAACGTTCCTTCAGTTACTCTGCTCCCCAAATCTGGAACTCACTGCCCGCCTCCCTTAGAAGCCTCCCTACTCTGTCACAGTTCAAGGCACACCTTAAATTAAAACCTATCTGTTTCGGCAAGCTTTCCAATAAATGTTTTTACTGTATTCTCCCCTGTATCCCACATCCGCCGTGTGTGTGTGTGTGTGTGTGTGTGTGTGTGTGTGTGTGTGTGTGTGTGTGTGTGTGTGTGTGTGTGTGTGTGTGTGTGTGTGTGTGTAATTATGAATATGCATCGATCGACTTTTTTTTTTTCCTTTTCAGGACATAGACATAAAGTTTTACCAGAGACACTGCATGCGCGCTTACTGCACAGCCAAGCTGCAAAACCAGCAGGCGGCCCAGGAGGCGGTCTGCATGGCCATCGCCCTGTACGCTGGCGAGTGTGCGCGCAATGGAGTTGTCATACCCTGGCGTTCGGAAGATCTCTGCCGTGAGTGTCAAACTTTCAATACACTAATGCTAACATTACTAGGCTACTGAGTGGGTGGGTGGGTGGGTGGGTGTTTGGGAGTTTAACGTGGGTGTTTGGGAGTTTAACGTCCTTTTCCACCATGTATGTGTGATGTCAAAGACGGGGTTGGGGGGGCAACCAGGAAAATTCAGCGCAAATGTTTGGTCCCGGCCGGGATTCGAACTCTCGACCCGAACGACTCCGAAAGTCCAACGCTCTACCATTCGGCTATCGCGGCTCCCCGGCTTTATGCAGGGAGACTTCAGTTTTGGAACCGTTGCGCCTGTGCTGTCGAAATAGTCTGTCTAAGAGTAGAGCGCCGAATGAAACACCCCGGTGTTTGATGGCCGTTCAAACGAGGAAAACTAAGCCCGCCGGGTTTCCCTTGTCGGCCGGCTGCGCGGTGAAACAGTCAGTCTCAATCACATGAGAGAAATGTGCTGTCGGCTGTTCGGTGAAAAGGGACTGCACTCTGGAGTCCAGGTCCATTCGTGTTAAAATAATGCCACCGGCTACAGCGTTTTGGCTTCAACCACTCAATCAATAAGTCAATACATCTTTATTATCCAGATGGAAATTTGGGTGTGGTGGGTGGGTGGGTGGGTGTTTGAGGGTTTAACGTCCTTTTCCACCACATACGGGTGATAGCAAAGACGGGGCAATGATGAAAAAGCCAGCACAAATATCTGGCCCCAGCCGGGATACGAACTCACGACCCGAGCATTAGAAGTCCAACGCTCTACCATTCGGCCACCCCGGCTCCCCTGGGTGTGGTGGACAAACAAAGACAGTGATACACATCAACCACAAACAGACCACCACCGGTCGCTCACGAATAGCGCCCCTCGTGAACCACTGAGCTGAACGCAAGCCTGTTTGTGCATGTATTTGTGTTAGTGATGTGATGCTATACACCACGAAAACAGCCCAGAACTGACGACCTACGAGCCTAAACAACAGAGTAGCATTGGTCCCTTTAAGGCCGTTCTTAACCGGGCGAACCACCAGTCTGGCGAACTTGTTCGGCGAACTGTGTATTGTATACGAACAGGGCAAGCGCGCACACGTACGTAGTTTCAGAGGTTCGGCCGGACTAGTTCTCTTTCTTAACCGACCGTTAATGATATGCATACGTCATCGCCCGAACAAGGCGGACTCGGAAGTTGAGACAATCCTAAACAACCAAAATGGCCGCCTTCGTAGATCGAGACGACCAGGCATTTGCGGCAGTTATCGTTTTGAGTGAACTCTTGGAAGCCGAGGAAGAGGAGAAAAGAGGAAAAGAGCGCAAGAGAGGGAAATGTGAGGTGAGTCGATAGCCGCCATGCCGTCCGCCATTTTCCTCAACTTTGTACATGCGCACAACAGCTCTCCCCGAGCAACCAATCAGAGCGCAGGATCGGCCAAAGGATCGCGAGGGTTCCCACAACACGCTGTGCAGTCCTCGAACCTAGTTCGGCGAACCTTTCGAACCAGGGCCGCGTTTCTTACGCAAATGCGCTCGCGGGCGCTTGCGGAGGTCGCTTTGCCTCGTTGGGAAACGGCCAATTAGAACCAAGGCGCTTTCAAATGGCGGCGGAATCACGAACACGGTTGTTGGCAAGGCTGAAAAGGAAGAAGAAAACTCTAGTGCTCGCAGCTATCAGTCATCTTTTGAGCGCAGAAGACGACGTTTTTGAGGAGGAGCAATAATTACTGGCTTGGAGCATGATATACCGCTAGTATGCATGTTCTGCTCGATGCAAAACGGAGACGTAAGGCACCATTACGTACTCACTTTGACCACTCCTTCCCCACAATCACGCACAAAATATCCCTGAATGACTGGCGACCACGGCCCGGTGCAATTAGCTCAAATTATTTTCGTATACTATTCTGCACAATTACAAGTTGGGACAGAAGGTCTCCATCCACCCGCAAATTCATTTTAAGCCATTTCTTAGCTCCACTTCAACGAGGCCTTCGGTGGGCGCCGCCATCTTTGTTTACATAGAAACTGACCACGTGACCTTTTGTTCGCGGAGAACTTGCTTCAGACTGCGCACGCGAGCGCTTTTTCTGCACGCCGCGGGCAAGGTGCATGCAAACGGTTTCCAGGGTTTGCGCACAAGTATTTGGTCGGTTAAGAAACAACGTGCGCGAATCTCGTTCGCCGTACTCCTCGAACCTACTTCAGTCGCGAACCAAAAGTTTGCCCGGTTAAGAACGGCCTTTAATGATGTCATTACTTCGTGGCCTTGCACACGTGCAGCTCGTGAGTGTCCGGCCAACATGACCTTCATGCAGTGTGGCCCGGCCTGCAGACGCGAGTGCGGCAAGTACCTGTCCTCTTACCTTGACGACGAGTGCAGCGAGTGTGTGCCCGGGTGTCACTGTGAGCCGGGACTGCTCTACTACAACGGCGAGTGTACGGCGCCCGAGGAGTGTCCGTGTGTCTACGGCGGTAACCCGTACAGCCAGGGCCACGTCATCAACACGATAGACAAGTGCCAGAAATGGTCAGTGGGTTGTGTTGTGTTGTGTTGTGTTGTGTTGTGTTGTGTTGTGTTGTGTTGTGTTGTTGTTGTTGTTGTTGTTGTTGTTGTGGTGGTGGTGGTGGTGGTGTCTTTCGACCAGCTCTTTTCTGTTGGAAAAAAAGCACAAAATGCCTGTATATTCCTTATTAGCCTCAGGGATCATGGTCACTCTTAAAAATACTTCAGTCTAGAAACAAAATGTACCATGTACAGGCCGTTTAAGGGTTAGCATCTGACAAGAGTTTAACCAGATTCTCTTGTCTCCTTTCCGCTCAGCCCTCACCGGAGCGAGCCGATTCTACTTTCCGTTTAGGCCGGATAACCACTCTACTCTACTCCACTTGCGTCACCTCTGCCTGCCTTGTGCGCAAAAAAAGTCCCAGCGTCACTGGCAGCTTGCCTCCTGTTGCTAGTCCCAGGAATGCACCTTCCAATACAAATGCTAAACTCAGGCTCTTTCGTGATTACAAAATAGCAGTTTCCGAACAGGGACATCCGAATCAAAACTGCACTTGAACTGAGGGTCAGTTTGTGGTATTTGTTCCAGCGAGTGCGGGATGTTTGGTCACTGGAGCTGTAACGAAACAGACTGCGTGGTCTCCTGCGAGGTGGTCGGTCGCGGTACACTGATCACGTTTGATGGCGAAGAGTTCACGCTCGGCTCAGTCAACCGTATGAACTGTGGTTATGAGCTGGTCATTTCAGATGTGAGTATATATACATATATACGTGTACTGTCGGTTGTAGATATTTCAGTGGACCTTTTGTGGTGCCTTTGAACCGCAGCGAAGTTCGACCAGTTTTGGGTTGTTGTTTTTCTGTTGTATTGTTTTGTTTTGGTTGATGTTTTTGTTGTTGTTGTTGTTGTTCGGTTGGGTTTTTTTAATTTTGTGTGTGTTTTGTTTATTGTGTTTGTTATTGTTTTTATGTTGTTGTGGTTGTTATTGTTGTTTAATTTTTGTTTGTTAGGGGTTTTCGGGGGGGGGGGGGGGTTTGTTGCTTTATTTTGGTTGTTGTTTGTTTTGTTTGTTTGTTTGTTTGTTTCTTGTTTTCGTTTATTGTTGTTTTTTGTAGGTTTTGTTGTAGTTTTGTTTTCTTGTTTGTTTTGTTGTTGTTGTTGTTGTTTGTTTGTTTGCTCTTATCAAGGGAACGAGAGGGGGGTGGAGGCTGGATAAACCAAAAGGTTTATAGACAAGTGTGTTGTTGTCGTTGTTGTTGTTGCTGCTGTTGTTGTTATTGTTAGTGGTATTGGTGATGATGATTATGGGTGGTGGAGGTGGTATCTTTCTTGATGTACCTTAAGGGTTTTAATTTTTCTTTTCCGCTTTTAACCACGCAGGCCAGAAACTTCTTCGTGAACTTGCTAGCTCGCGCGTGCCCCGGCCCGGGAGACAGCATGTGTGTGGCAGGCTTTCAGATCGGGACGAACGAAGGCACCTTCCAGGTCAGCATCAACAGTGATACTGGCGAAATCACCGTGAGGGACCTGAACAACGGCCCGGACACGCCCTTGGACTTGCCCTACCACAATGATCGCTTCTACTTCAAAGACGTCACCAGCAGCTCTGTGGTGGTTGACATGCAAGACTTCCGGGTGACCTTGTACAACACCGGTTACATCAGGATCGACGCTGACACAGGAGCTTTTTACAATTCGGTAAATTTCACTGTTGTATCATCATCTCAGGTCCTTTGGTTTAGTTTTCGCTCGTTTGCTGCCCCATCTCTCGTTGCCTCGCTTTTGACATCACTCGTATGTGCCTGATTATGTGGTGTGAAAAACGCCATAAGACACCCGACCCTCACGAGCAAAGAGTTTTTTTGGGGTTTTTCCGTGAGGTGTAAGCAGTTCCACGTCTTTCCTACAGCACATACGAACCACTTGACATTGACCTGTACTCCATCTAAAGCCGAGTGTCCACCGGCCTACCCTACAGGGGGTGCTGGCAGATCTGTTTACAGGTCATGACCGCGTGCGGGCGGTGTACACGTTTACACAGGAAATCGGAAACAGGAGGGTCTGTCTTTTCTCATCCTCCAAGAGCGTGTAGGTAGTCACTGTAGACTGAAGTTGTACACGCGGAAGCGTCGCTAGCTGTATGGCAGACGCCGGGTGTTGGGCGGAATTTGGGTGGAGCGCTGTCACGGGCATCCGGTACTGCTGAGATGGCACCCTCTTCTAATGACTTTTTCAACATTGCTTGTAGGCCAGTATACATCGACCTTAACAATATGGGATGCTGTCTTTGAGCCCCTGTCTCATTGGGCCCCCGTCTTATTGGGCCCCCGTCTCATTGGGCCCCCGTCATCTCATTGGGCCCCCGTCATCTCTGTTGAAACCCAAAGTGCGCAAGGTCGCAAAACATGTTTTGCGTTTACAACATTTCCATCGGTAATGGGCACCTGCAAGCTCTTTGTGATACACGTATCTGTATCCTTCATAAATCAAAACTTTTCCCTTTCTTTCCCCGTCCTCGTACGTCGCCATGATTTTCAAGCGCCAGAGGAAAAGCCCGCGGAAAAAGGAAGAAAATAGCGGGAGTCGAATTGACCCGCGTTTGAACTTCAGGCACGATCACGTGCCAAAGTCCGAAGTAAATCAGTAAATCTATTCTTAGAGCGGCATAGGCTAGATCCCCGATCGCGCACGAGTACCGGCGCCCAGACTGCCTTCTTGAAAGGGTCTAACCAGATCTAACTAGCATCCTGTCACGTCAATTAACGTGGAGTGGTTGTACCTTTGATTTGCATTGCTGAAATACAGAATATAATTATCGTTTCAGGCTTGTTTATTATGCTGGGGTCCCAAAGAGACAGGGGCCCAATGACACGTTTTCTTATTTATTTTGCTAAAAAAAAAGTGGGGGGCCCAATGAGATGGGGGCCCAATGAGACGGGGGGCCGAATGAGACGGGGGCCCAAACAGACGGGGGCCCAATGACACGTTTTCTTATTTATTTTGATACAAAACAAACTGTGGGGGGGCCCAATGAGATGGGGGCTCAATGAGATTGGGGCCCAATGAGACGGGGGCCCAAAGAGCAGTCCCCAACAATATTGTTATGTGCTACCAATGAGTCGGGTTATCCGATGATGAACGACTCCATCATCAACATTTCCCCTCACTTTCTGTTCATCCTAGCTGAGCGGCTTGTGTGGCAACCTGAACTTCAAGAAGATCGATGACAGGATGCTGCTAACTGGGGTAATGGCTGACACTGACGATGTGTTCATCATGGCTTTCTCCTATATACCGGGTCCCGGTGGGCAATCTGGAACTTGCGGCAAGGAACGAGTGACTACCCAGGAAACGACAGAGAAGCAGATTGTGAGTGTTGATTTATAGAGCTTACTTGATGAGTTCGAGTGGTTTACCATGAAAGACAGAAACCACGAGATGTTTCAATTGGGTTTTTTTGTGAACTCTCCTTTTATTTCTGAGCAAGTACAAAGTCACCTCTATGATATCTCACGTCGGAAGTGAAGATTTTTTTAAAAATACCTACATACATGTATACACACCAACTTCCAAACATACATACATACAGACACACAAACATATATACATACTAAACATTATTACATACGTGTATACATACGTTGAAGGCTCGAACTGTAACTGCTGTCCTAGATATTAATAGGTCTAATGTTTTAATTGTTTTACCGTGGCTACCGAGCTTCGGGTTTACGACCTTTTTGGCTCATACTTTAGCAGCGACAGCCCGGAAAGGGCTTATAATTTTGCACACATCTAAATGGTATCATGAAAAAAATCTTGCATTGTGCCCTTTTAATTTTCACTCTAAAATAAAGAAATGTCTTCATGTGATTCGTCCAGCATTTTGTTGTTGTTGTTTTGTTTGTTTGTTTTGTTTTGTTTTGTTTTGTGTTGTGTTGTGTTGTGTTGTGTTGTGTTGTGTTGTGTTGTGTTGTGTTGTGTTGTGTTTTGTTTGTTTGTTTGTTTGTTTGTTTGTTTGTTTGTTTGTTTGTTTGTTTGTTTGTTTGTTCGGGGGGTGGGTAAAAGAAACAGTAGCAAAGAAGTCGTCACCACAAACTGGTGATTACAGTGCAAGCACCTGGAGGCGCTGTACATTCTCTACGACCAGCCAGGGATGGAAGTAGCGTTCACCATCTGCCAGGAAGACCAGTCTGCTATCAACGTTTGTCCGCTGCTGCTGAGCTTGGCGGATCGACTCGGAATGGCCACTACTGATATTGTCTCCAACGGCTCACCAGAGACGCAGGATCTGTACATATTGTGTGTGCTACGTGAGTGTAGTTTCTAGATGACCTTTACGCCGTTTGGTATTGAAGTCGCCAACGCTTTTCAGGGATACATTTTTTCCCATAAACTCTGATTTTTGTGAATATTTGTTTCTTAAAGAGATCTTCGAAAGCTTGTGACGTAATATTTTATCAACCACTGTTGACGACCTCGGCATAAGTACAAATTTGAATGATAATACGAGCTTGAAAAAATACAGTATCGAAATGAGCCTAAAATATACCTCCCGAGAACCTCAAGTGGCAGACAATTAAGACATTTACCTTCAATAGACCGTAGAAAAAAAGTGACGTCACTGAATGACGTCAAAGTGTTATTTTGGAATGGTTTCCTTGAAATGGTTTGTCGGGTTTTCCAAAAGAATATCTACATAATTGTTAAGCTGGTTTCACTTACGCCGAAATATAAAACGGAGCGACAGAGAACACTGGCTGTCGTAATATATATTAGGTCACAACTTCCTGAATAACAGTTTCTCTGCAGTAGGTTCACAAAAGTGGCTCACCAAAAAGTTTTCGACAAAACTCCTTGGCGACTGCATTACCCAACGCACTTACAAGTTTATGATTCGCGATATTGTTACCTTCGTTACTGAAAACGTCGTCACTTGTTGTGTTCTGCAAGCAAAGTACAATTATCTTCGCCGATAACTATTTTGTTTCTTTTTCGTCTTTTGGCTGTTACTATTGTTGTTGTTGCCGTTGTCTTTGTTGGTTTGGCTGTTTCTCATTTTCTCATTTACTGAAACAGTTCGACTGTATCATTGACCAAACCAAGTACAGAATAGAATATCTGCAGTGTTATGCTTACTAGTGCGTTCTTTCAAACACTTGAACAACTTCTATTACGTCAGTAGCAGTGATCTTACTTTCCACCAAGCGAATTAACAGAAACATGAGGGTGTGAGGGTGGGTGTGAGGAAGTTTAACGTCCTTTTTTCCACCATATATAACAGAAACATGAGCATTACACGTGATCCATACACCCAGTTAACTGAGTTATTATTTATGTATACCCCTTTACCAGCTCTCGCGCAGTGTGAAGCACCCCTGGTGTACAGAGGCGGTATCGACGTCTGCGACAGTTTCTGTCGCGATCAGCTCTACGGTAATGGGGCTTGCTTCCCGGGCGTCGTTCAGGGCTGCGCCTGCCCGACCAACGAGCCATTGATATCGGACGCTGGGGAGTGTGTGCCACTAGAACAGTGCACGTGCTACGACATGTCCCGGGACCAGATCTACCAGCCGGGCCTGATCGAAGACGGCAGCAGCTGCAGCAGATGGTAATAACCCGTCTAGAAAAAAACATTCCAATTCTATACTTGAGTAGATGAGCTGACCCTTACAACCGTGTGAGTGTATGTGCCTTGATCACGTGAGCGTGCGTGTTGGGTTCAGTTCGCGGGGGGGGGTTAGCCAGACATTATATAGTTTGCGTAAAGCAACTGTATTCACACACATGATAGTAATAACAATAGTAATAATAACAATTATAATAAAAATAATGATAATAATAATTTTGCATAATTGTGCTTCACATTTTTTTGCTCCCTTTGCAAATTCAGACAGAACCTCATTTTTCAAGAGGCTGTTGAACAAAGGTAAATAGTGACACCTTTGTAGGTACGAAAACCCAATCTTGAAGTGCTTAAATGAAAATCTTTCCAAAAAACAATTGTCCAGGAAAGTCACGCGTTGCACAGCACGTAAATTTCCAAAACTTTGCATTATTCTGAGAATCCATGAATATTGATTAGCCGACGTTGCAGTAGCTTGACCTTGTAATACTGATAATAATAAGAAGAAGAAGAATATTAATAAGAAGCGCATTAATATCTACGCTTTATCCCAAATATTTGGCTCAAAGCACCGCGAGCTAAACCCAACACGCACGCTCACGTGAATCACACGCATTCTCTCGCACACTGGACATGAACACATTACAATCACGTGGCGCGAGGAGAAAGCTTAACAATTTAAGTTTCGGAATGTTAGAATAGCATTTATTTTATAATTTTATTGGCTGAACGTTTCCAAAGTGTTTTCTTAAAACACGGAATACGCATTCACGATAGTTGTTAAAACGTCAGCTATATACGTATACCAATCTTCTTCATCTGAGACACGCTTTGGTTGATGACTGTGGTTTATAACACTGTGTCTGTTACCATGTGTTTCCCTCTTGTGTGTATTGTTAATTCTCGCATGTATATCTTCACGTGCTTCCCTTGTGAACAGGGGGAGCCGGGATAGCCGAATGGTAGAGCGTTGGACTTTCAATGCTCGGGTCGTGAGCTGGAATCCCGGTTGGGGGCCAGATATTTGTGCTGGCCTTTTCTCGTTGCCCCGTCTTTGATATCACCCATACGTGGTGGAACAGGACGTTAAACTCCCGAACACCCACCCCACCCACACTCCCTCGTGAACAGGCTGGAGGCCCAGCATAATGAAATTCATTCATTCATTCGTGTAGTCTTCACCGTTACTTTGAAACCTCCTCAATGCTTGTGTGCCTGACATCGCAACGACTGTTTGCTTCCAGTGAGTGCATCAACGCAATACTGAGCTGCACACCAGGTGACTGTGAAGAGGTCATCTGCCAGTCCGGTATGGAGGAAGTGACGGACATAACCCCTGTGGACGATGAGTGCCAGAGACCAGTGTGTCCCCTGCGCTACAGCGTCAAGTTCTCTTGTGCGGAGAAGATCGGTGGCATACTGCGGAGATGTTACTGCCCTGTCGGCACTGTCGAGGACTATGTATGCAACCTGTCCTTTTGTCGCTTTAAAAAAAAAGCAGAACAAGTAGTATTTAAAGCCTCTAATGTTCCTAACGCCGCTGAGGTGGAAAACTGCCGCTTGCGAAGCTCTCACGCTGTTTATCAGCTAGATGGATATTTTATATGGCCAGTGCGGCCGGGGTTGTTTGTTTTTTTTCTGCAGTCAACACACACACACACACACACACACACACACACACACACACACACACACACACACACACACACACACACAGACACACACACACACACACACAACTATTTAAAGCATTCATGCACTGTCACATCAGTGCTTCACAAACCGGCCTTTTTTAGGCCCCAACTCTTTGCCAGCTCCAGTGATATTCTCCCAGGTCATGAGTGGAATCCAGGGAAGGCTCGGAAGCTGGGGCAATTTTTATTTTGCATGATGATGAGGAGGAGGAGAAGGATTGTATAGTAATGCTGTGGAGGTCAATGTGGTTTGAGACTGCGTGACAGGGCCACTTTCCGCGCTTCCTGTCATAAATATCCCGGCGTTAACCAGGCCCGGAACCTATAGCACCTTCGGCGCCGGCCGTGTAATCACCCACATCATGAGATGTGTCATAACAAGGTGCGCCCGTGGAGTGGGTGAGTCTCGGCTGTGTGGCAACAACCTTCCCATTTGGCACATAGCACACCCGCTCTTGGCAGCAGCTGACCTAGGTAGGAAAAATCCCGCTTGCCTCGGCTGGGATTCGAACCCGGGTGCCCCGATCCACGGTTCGCAGTGTTAACCACTACACTACAGGGGGCGTTTTTCACAAAACTTTTGTCTTTGGGGTCATTATTTGTCAACCCGTTTCCAGTTCTGTCCTCTTGATACGATCATGATACGCTGTTCCTCGTATCCAAATTTAGCATACCTTCAGAAGTGTATTTCATGACATATATGTCTTGAACATTCCCTCTTGTTCCCACAGTCTGGCAAGTGTATACCAGAGAACACTTGTCCCTGTTACTACAAAGGCACATGGTACGAACAGGGAAGCACAGTGACTGACAGCTGCTTCGTCAAGTGAGTTGCAGAATCTAGTCACGTGTATGTTAGATAATAAACATTAGTTAGTCAGAAAAAAACCCAACAAACTTTGAATCATTCCAATAACAAAAAATCAAAAATACTTTATCGTCTGTTTTAAGATAGAACATTTTCAAACAGAAAATAGTCTTCAGATGAAGACCTATTCACCTTTTAAATCATGTGTTTCAAGTAGAAACGTTTTCAAATGTAAACTAAGACACGAGTCGCATAATGTGTACCTTTTCATTTTCCTTTTCTTTCCAGTTTGTTTCATTGTTTTTCTTGCTTGCTTGTCAGTGTTATTGTACGTACTTGAATCTGATAGTGTAGATTTGTATTGCAGGACCTGTCAGAACGCGACATGGATTGTCACAGAAGATGGAAATTGCACAGGTAACATTTTTGAACATGTTAACTGGATGGAAATAAGTGTACTGCAACAGAACACTATGTCTATATGTGTAGAACGTGTACTGCTATAACTAGTAGGCTGTTACCACCATTCTACTCCTCCTCCGCCTCCTCCTCCTCTTCCCGGGGAGCCGGGGTGGCCGAATGGTAGAGCGTTGGACTTCTAATGCTCGGGTCGTGAGTTCGAATCCCGGCTAGGGCCAAATATTTGTCCTGGCTTTTTCATCGTTGCCCTGTCTTTGATATCACCCTTATGTGGTGGAAAAGGACGTTAAACTTCCAAACACCCACCCCCACCCCCCTCCTCTTCCCCCTGCTTCTACTACTTTTTCTACTACTACTACTACTACTACTACTACTACTACTGCTGCTGCTTTCAGCATTAACTCTTAAACGCCCATTTAAAATTCGCAATTTTACTTGAAATCGTTAGACCACTAGGAGCCACTTCAAGCCACTATTCTGCAATCTGCAGCGGTTTCGGGCCTAGCGGGAAGGTCCACGCCTCGCTTATGAGTAACGTGAAGTGGCTTCTACTGGTGTGCAGTGGCTTGTTCTTTTTAACCAGTCGTATCATATTGTGGGCACGTGGTGGTCGGGCTTGTGCTCTTACGAGTTGAACTGTCTGTCGGTGCAGCATCGTGCTGGATGGTGGGCAGTGAGACCCGGTACAAAACATTTGACGGCACAACTTACAACTTCCCGGGCAAATGCACCTACACTCTGGTCACCTCGGAGGGCGCCCCCAACAACTTCAAGGTCAGCCTCAGTTCGGTTCTTTCTACGCAGAACTGTTAAACTATTGAACTGAACTAAGTGATTTTTGTGTGTGTGTGTGCTGTTCATAAGGATCTTTGCATCTTGGCATTGCCATGCTGACCACGACAGTGTTAATCACCTTGACCGCGACATCAGTCAGCACCCTGACCTTGACATTTGACATTCGTCAGCATGTTACCTTGACACCTGTTAACACGTTCATATTAATAATAATAATAATAATGAGTATTGTATAGGCGCTCTACCCAATTTCATGAATTGGCTCAAAGCCCAACACGCACGCTCACGTGAATCACACGCATTCTCTCACACACTGGACATAAACACATTACAATCACGTGGTGCGAAGGGTCAACTCAGCTATTTAAATTTCGGAATTTAGAATTGCATTTATTTTTCAAATTTGATGGGCTGAACATTTCCAAAGCAGAGGGGGAGGAAGCCGGAGTACCAGGAGAGAACCCCCGACGATCGGCCCGACTGAACGGTGCCACATACGAGAAGGAAAAATTCTTTGCCCCGAGTGGGACTCGAACCCCTGACCACTCGCATTGGTGACAAGTCTCTTAACCACTAGACCACCGACCGCCCCCTCGTTAACTTTACACGAGCTAACACGTTGACATCAGTCGGCACATTGACCTTGACACCAATTAACACGCTAACATTGACCTTCTTACACTTGACCTTCGCCACGATGCACTATCGTCCTGACGCTTTGACCGTCTCACACGCATGGCTGACTGGGCGTTTCAGGTGTCCACTCAGAACGTTCAGTGCGGAGTGGAGGGGACGTCCTGTTCGCGCAAGGTGGAGATCACGTTCGCCGGCATCACCATCAAGCTGCTGAGAGGTCTGGGGGTGCAGGTCGGGGACAGGACGTACTCCGGAGACACGGCCATCGAGGTCGCCGGCGGGATCATCAAGGCTTATCCCACCGCTCTGTACTTCGTGGTGACTTTTGACGGCGTGACCATCTACTGGAGTCACAGTTAGTGCTTTGAGTGGACTAACGGCTGTCTCCTTCTTCTCCTTCTTCTTCTTCTGCCCCTTCTTGGGGAGCCGGGGTGGCCGAATGGTAGAGCGTTGGACTTCTAATGCTCGGGTCGTGAGTTCGTATCCCGGCTGGAGCCAAATATTTGTGCTGGCTTTTTCGTCGTTGCCCCGTCTTTGATATCAACCGTATGTGGTGGAAAAGGACGTTAAACCCCCAAACACATACCCCACCCTCTCCCCCTTCTTATTCTTCTTCCACAACAGCTGTGCTTTGCAGTGGTGCGAGCCGATGGTTGTCCAAATTACAGACTAGAGTCAGTTGAGTGGCTTATGAAAGCGTCAGGCGAGTCAAATGTTTTGAGCTGCGATATTAACTCAGTTCCTACCAAGCAAGTAATAAGGCACCAGTGGCCTCTTTTTTTTTTAAACATCGTAATTAAATCATATTTGCATGGATTTGAATTTAGCGCGGGGGGGGGGGGGGGGGGTTGGGTTGCATACTGATTATACTCGTGTTTGCTGCAGTAAGATCCGTCAAGGAACCGTTAATCTTGCCTGAATTTCGCATACAGAGCCAAAATCGAAAAAAAAAAGCCAAAAACGTGGAATACACATCCGCGGTGCGAAATGTGTTTTTTTTTTTTTTTTCCTCACAGATCGTTTTGAGCTGTTTCTGTGGTATCTATCATCACACCTTTGAGACACCTGGACAGTGACAGCGTGTGTAATGCTGGCACTGAGCCAGCAGAAGCGTACTCAAAGACTCGGCGACCACACTGAGCGCTCCAGTAGTGAAACAACAGTTGTAGAATTTGAATGTTGGACCGCTCGCGCAAAGTGTAAACAACATGGTATCCCATTAAGACCTGTACCAATCATTAATTTCGAGCATAGAGGCGCACTCACGAACGAAACTGTTCCAAAACGTAAGCTAGCTTAGCAAAGGTGGAATTAGCACTATTAACCGGGATGTGTTTGTCGTACAGGCCTGGTGCTGATCATACGCGTGAGCAACATCTGGAAGGGGCTGCTGAAAGGCATGTGCGGAACCTTCAACGACCGGTCGGACGACGATATGCAGACACCGGGCGGGCAGATCGAGGCGAACCACTTGATCTTCGGCAACGCGTGGAAGGAGAACGGACCATCCTGTGCCGATGTGCCGCCTGACTTCATCACCCCGTCCCCGTGCAATGTGAGTCGTTGCTGGTCTTTGGTGTTTGTGGGTGGGTGTTTGGGAGTGTAACGTCCTTTTCCACCACGTGTGGGTGATATCGAAGACGGGGCGACGTCAAAAAGGCCAGCACAAATATGTGACCCGTTTTCGCGAAAGAGACCGGAAGTCGCGCGAGGCCGAACGGCGCTACAGGCGAAAAGAGTGCCGGGGGTCAGTATGGCCGCCTTGTGAGTAGCCAACTTCAACTGCTGATATCTCTGTCAGTTTTAGTAGTATAGCTTTCATTCTTATATTGAATTATACTGCATAACCAGTCGATTGCAATATTATACATATCTCAAAACTGATAATTTTCGACTTATGGTCCTTTTGTGAGAGTGGGTCACATATTAGGCACACGCCGGAATTCGAACTCACGACCCGAGCATTGAAAGTCCAGGCGCTCTACCACTGGTTCGGCCATCCCGGGTCCCCTTGTCGTCTTTGTCGTGGTTCTGCACCACCACTTCCCCCCTCGTGCTTCCCTCCCCCTTACCTTTACTTCTTGTGATGCGAGCAGTGGTTAGTATTGGATCGACGATCCGGAGGCTAGCGGGAAGTACACCATCTTGGTGCGCAAATGCATCATTGGATCGTTGGTTCCAGATGTGCATACATGGGTCCGCTTCAAGATTGTATAATAGTCTTTTTTATGAACGCCACTGAAAACAAATCGACCAAACTGGGATAATAGTGATATTGAATTTAATTGAATATCCTTTACCTTACCTTGCTTTACCATATCTGACCTGACCTGACCTGACCTTACATTACCTCGCCTTACCTTACCGCATCTGGGCCCGTATGTAAAACTCGAGGTTAATTTAACCCACGGCTACGGGCCTAACCCAGACTAGGACAAAAGAAACCCAATAGCAAATTGAAATAAGAAAGGAAGCGAAGAAAGGAAGAAAAAAATCCTTCTATAACCAGCTTAGGCACCTTGCTGGAATGGACCCGCTTCTTCATTTATAAAAAAAACAACAGAAAATTTAACCCTAGAGCTAGTTAGACTCTAACCCAGGGCTAAAAGCCCTAACCTCGACTATTACATACTGGCCCAGGCCTTTCCTTCCGCTACCTTCCGTTACCTTCCGTTACCTTACCTTACCGTACCTTACCTTACCGTCGCGCAACTCTGTTCTTGCATTGCCACTGTTTGACTGCAGGAGCAACCGGACCGCCACGAGTGGGGCAGGAAAACATGCGAGATCATCTCTAACTCCGACTACTTCTACCAGTGCCGACGACAGCTCTTTCAACACGAGATCAACGACTATTTCCAAGCCTGTGTCAAAGAAGCGTGCGCGTAAGCATTGAATTAATCTCTGTCCAGTGTGGCCTTGAAAGCACTGTTTAACAGATTATGTACCCAGCCGCTGTTCTCAAGTTATATGCTTGTGGAATCTTGTCGCTGTTGTTGTTCTTCTTCTTCGTCGTCGTCTCCCTCGTCGTCGTCTTCTTTTTTGTCGTCGTCTTTTTCGTCTTCTTCTTCTTCGTCGTCGTCGTCTTCTTCTTCTTCGTCGTCGTTTTCTTCTTCTTTTTCTTCTTCTTCTTGGATGGTTTGGGTGGTAGTAAATGCAAAACGCCAGTAAGCAAAAAATGAATGAAAAATGAAATAAAAACTATCTAGGATAAAATGAATGCAAGCAGTTGACACTGCCTCATACCTGGTGCTATTTCCCCTGTAGCTGCAATAAAGGAGGCGACTGCGAGTGCCTGTGCGACGCCATTGCTGCTTTCAACGCCCGCTGTACAGAAATTGGTTACCCTGTGAGATGGCGTCACCAGCACCTGTGCCGTAAGTAACAAAAGCGTGTGATGTAGACCAGTCGCCATAGGGACAGGAGTATTTTTTTCACAGGCCACAGACCGACGTAGGCTGCTGTAGACGACAACAGCATGATACCGTTTAGACACGTCCAGCGTTTGGGGATAAGCATAAACGTTTTGGAGCATGCAACGTTTTGCTTACTCCAAAACGTTGGCCGTTTCCCCTGGCTGTGTGAACTGGAACTGTTTGTGTAACTTGTCCATCACAATCAAGGATACAACAAATGTGGCAGACAGGGCAGTCTGACTGAATTCAGTACTGTTCAGCTGGACTGTTCAGTAAGGATAGCTGTCCCTCCTCTGACCTGCCCATGAGAGCCGTCTTCAATCATGTCTTGTGACCTGGCATGCTAAATCCTGCGAACAAGACACTTGCAAAATTATATGTAGGCAGTAGCTGCTAAGATGTTGTTCGTCCATCGCGAGCGATGATGACTATGACATCAGTCTGTTGGAGCTGAGTGGATGCGATGTGTCCGGAGATGACTGGTGAGTCCAATCCGGGCACGGAATTTCTTTGTACAAGTAGGACATACATGTGTGGGTCCGGCTGTGGAGTTGCTGGCAGCACTAGCCTTTAGGGCAGCACGTTTGCTTTGTGCGTTCTGGATTCTCTGCTCCTCTGCTGTGTGGGCGTCACGTGTGACTGTGCAGCACCGGGTGGGGCGATCTTGCGCAAGGGTCTCCCAGGAGGTGACGTCAATGTTGAGGTTTTTCAGGGACACCTTGAGGGAGTCCCTGAAGCGTTTCCTCTGTCCCCTCCCCCCCCCCCCCCCAAGCGTGCGTTTGCCTTCGCAAAGCTCGCTCGGACGACTCCCAAAGCAGCTCCTATACAGGGGTACAGGGCGTTCTAAAGCCAGATACTGATTCCTGTCGCATGACACCTATATAATTTGCGTACAGAAGAAAGCGAAGGTGAAACAGCATTAAGAGCTCATCTATGCAATAGTGATAGGGTCTAAGATAAGGTGGGCCACTTTCAAGGTAAATTGCACGTAACTGAACGTCTTAAAAGGTAAACACATTAGCATTCACAAAAATATGAAAACAGACCAAATCACTGCACGGGTCTTTTTTATTTTACATTATTATTATTATTATTATTATAATTATTATTTCAGCGGTGCAGTGCGACTATGGCAAGATATATAAGCCATGTGGTAACCCAGTGCAACCGACTTGTGAGAATCCAAACCCAAGTTTTGACAACAGCAGCGCGCAGTGTATTGAGGGTTGCTTCTGTCCGGAGGGCATGGTCCTCAACGGTACTCTCTGTCTCTCTCTCTCTCTCTCTCTCTCTCTCTCTCTCTCTCTCTCTCTCTCTCTCTCTCTCTCTCTCGTTCTTGTTCTTCTCTCTCTCTCTCTCTCTCTCTCTCTCTGGAGCCGGGGTGGCCGAATGGTAGAGCGTTGGACTCTCAATGCTCGGGTCGTGAGTTCGAATCCCGCCGGCTGGGGCCAAATATTTGTGCTGGCCTTTTTTCTCGTTGCCCCGTCTTTGATATCACCCTTATGTGGTGGAAAAGGACGTTAAACTCCCAAACACCCACCCACTTACCCTCTCTCTCTCTCTCTCTCTCTCTCTCTCTCTCGCCGCGAAATAGTCGTTGTAGTTTGCGCGGCGTGAAGCCCTAACTAACAAACTCTCTGTCTCTCTGTCTCTGTCTCTCTCTCTCTCTCCCTCTGTGCGTGCGTGCGTGCGTGTCTACGCGCGCGCGCGTGTGTGTGTGTGTGTGTGTGTGTGTGTGTGTGTGTGTGTGTGTGTGTGTGTGTGTGTGTGCGCGTGTGTCTGTGTGTGTGTGTGTGTGTGTGTGTGTGTGTGTGTGTGTGTGTGTGTGTGTGTGTGTGTGTGTGCGTGCGTGCGTGCGTGTGTATGCTGTTCTTAGTTTCCCTTTGTTGCAGTGTAGCAACATTTTTATTTTTTTTTGGAAAATCCTATATGATTATACTTTTACGATTTCCTGATAAAACAAACGTATTTTCGACCAGATTTGTTGTTCTCATTTCCAGGCATTCAGTGCATTCCGATCGACAGGTGTCCGTGCGTCATGGACGACTTCAGCTATAACGAAGGGACCGTTATCATCATGGACTGCATGAACTGGTTCGTTTACACATGAATTCCCTACTCCAGTAATATCAGCGAAATTACCGGGAAAAGAAGGCAACAGCGTCACTGAGCATTTGTGTCAATGTACCCTTTTACTACAGAAATGTAATCTCATTGTGCCGTTCTACTACAGAAATGCATTGATGCTAAAACTGGCTGTTGCACCTGCCCCCGTAGTGTAGTGGTTAGCACTTCGGACCATGGACCGGGAGACCCGGGTTCGAGTCCCAGCCGAGACAAGCGGGATTTTTCCTACCTAGGTCGGCTCCAACCCTGAGCGGGTGTGCTATGGGCCCAATGGGGAGGCTGCTGCCACACAGCCGAGATTCACTCACTTCACGGGTGCGACTTTGGGGGTGCTTCCCTTGGTATGACACGTCTTATGATGTGGATGATTGCACGTCCGGCACCGAAGGTGCCACACTTCCCGGGCCTGGTTAATGCCGGGATATTTATGACAGGAAGCGTGGAATGCGGCCCTGTCCCGCAGTCCCAAACCGCACGGACCTCCATAGCATCCTCATCTCCATCATCATGCATAATAAAAATTGCCCCAGCTTCCGAGCCCTCCGTGGATTCCACCCATTACCTGGGAGGAACACCATTGGAACTGACAAAGAGTTGGGGCAAAAAACAAAAACAAAAAAAAAAAACTGGCTGTTGCCGAAACTGCCTTTTGCCGGAACTGACTATTGCTGAAACTGACTAATGTTGAAGCTTGGCTATTGCTGAAAGTGACATTGATGAAATTGACTTCTGCCAATATTGACTATTCTTGAAACTGATTTTTGCTGCAGTTGACTATTCTTGAAATTTGGTTATTTCTGAAACTTGGCTATTGCTGAAACCGTCTTTTGTCGAAACTGACTTGCTGAAACTGACTATTGCTGAGAAAAAATGCTTAAAATTCCTGTTCCTGTTTTGTTTTTGTTTTTTGTTGTTTTTTGTTTGTTTGTTTGTTTTCTTTTTTGTTGTTGTTTTTGGGGTTTTTTGTTGTTGTTGGGTTTGTTTTTTTTTTTGTTTTTTTTTGGGGGGGGGTGTTGTTTTTTGTTTCGTTTTTGTTTCACTTTGTTGTTGTTGTGTTTTGTTTTTTGTTGTTTTTTGTGGTTTTCTTTTGTTTTTGTTCTTGTTTTTTGTGTGTGTTTTTGTTGTTGTTGTTTGTTGTTTGTTTTTTTTGTTTGTTTTTTTTTGTTTGTTTGTTTGTTTGTTTTTGTTGTTTTTTTTTTGGGGGGGGGGGGGTTTGGGGGGGAGGGAACTAAACTTGACTTTTGCTGACGTTGACTGTTGCTGAAACTGACTTGAAACTATTTTTTCTCTACTGCTTGCAGCACGTGCCGAAACCGTCAGTTTGAATGTGAGGGAACCAACTGCTCGCGGGAATGCAACGAAACCAGCGAGTTCAGGTGCAATACGACCGGCCACTGTGTGCCTATAGACTACCGCTGCAACAACATTATGGAATGCCCCGACGGCTCCGACGAGTTGTACTGTCCTGGTAAGACGTTTCAAAGAAAAAAAAATGAAACCATTAAGCGCTGGTTAGATAATAGTAGTTTCTAGCAACGGCAGGTATGAAAAGTGGCTGTTTAATGTTAACCACCTAAACCGTTGTAAGATAAAGTTTCATTGATTCATTGATTCTCTCTCTCTCTCTCTCTCTCTCTCTCTCTCTCTCTCTCTCTCTCTCTCTCTCTCTCTCTCTCTCATTCTCCATGGCAACGCACGCTTATTTTACCTTCCGACGTCTTTGCCACACACATACTACTAATAATAATGAGTACTGTGTAGGCGCTTTACCCAATTTCCTGAAACCAAAGCGCCGCGAACTGAACCCAACACGCACGCTCACGTGAATCACACGCATTCTCTCACACACTTGACATAAACACATTACAATCACGTGGTGCGAAGGGTCAGCTCAGCTATTTAAATTTCGGAATTTAAAATTGCATTTCTTTTTCAAAATTGATGGGCTGAACATTTCCAAAGCAGAGGGGAAGGAAGCCGGAGTACCCGGGGAAAACCCCTCGACGATCGGCCCGAATGAACGGTGCCACATACGAGAAGGAATTTGTTTTGTTGTTGTTGTTTCCTACTCCGACAACATAACACCACAGGGGTGGGGTTAGCTTGTCGGACTGTGTCAGCGAGTGAGTGTGTGTTGACTGTAAGGCGCCCTGAGCTCCTGCGGGAGGGAGGGAGGGCGTCCTTTGAATACCCCACAGGGGCGCCGGAACCGGGCGGGCAGGGGGGGGGGCAGCTGCCCCCCCTGTACCCAAGCAGGGGGGGGCAAGAGTGTCTTTTTGCCCCCCCCCCCCCTGGAAAATCAGGTGACTATGGCAAAAGGGGGGGGGGGGCAAAGCCATGGTCTTGCCCACCCCTCCCCCTTCCCCTACCTCTCCCCCTACCCCTCTTCCTGCTCTGTCCCTCATCCCACCCAACAGACAACTGTTTTTGCAGACCGAAGGCTGTCCGCTCCTCTGATTGCCCCCCCCGCTTTTCACTTTTTTCGGGCAATGTCCTTCTTTGCAGTGGCTCCCTGGTTCGTAAAGGTTTGTTTTTTTTTTGTCTGCGCAGCATCTGATCGCCCCCCCCCCCCCCCCCCCCTGTTCACTTTCTTCGGGCAACGTTCCCCCCTCCGAGATTCTGCCCCCCCCCCCTTCCCCCCAACATCTTCCGGCGCCCCTGCCCCATTATTATGATTATGAGCAGCACCGGAATCACGCCCGTTTATTTTGACATTTTGACACCCCCCCCCCCCCCCCCCCCCCCCCCCCCCCCCCCCGCGTGTTTTACACAACCCTCTCATTGTACTACATGTCTGTAGCACCTGTTGTCAACGCCGAAGAAAAGCCACAGCTGGTTTTACAGGCAGATGCAGTGCTTCTTGAAATCAACTCGTCTCGTTTACAGAGCGCAACTGCACCGACCAGCAGTTCGAGTGCGAGTCTGACACGACCATGAAGTGTATCCCTAATTACCAGGTGTGTGACGGCATCCCCCAGTGTGCGGATGGTAGCGACGAAAACCCTGATATCTGTCGTAAGTATTATTATTAGTACAGTATATGTTTTAACATGTCAGGTGGTTTTTTTTTAAATTCTTGATTTTGGAACATTTTTTTTTACATACGTACATACATCAGTGATGCGTTGTAAGTATTATTATTATTATATGTTTTAATTTGTTTTTATCATTCTTTGTTTTAGAACATTATTTCACACACACACACACACACACACACACACACACACACACACACACACACACACACACACACACACACACACACGACAACATAGGGGAACATAGACCTGGGGGAACATAGACATAGGGAAAACACAGACCTGGGGGAACACAGACCTTGGGGAACATAGACATGGGGGAACATAGACCTGGGGGAACATAGACATAGGGAAAACACAGACCTGGGGGAACACAGACCTTGGGGAACATAGACATGGGGGAACATAGACCTGGGGGAACATAGACATAGGGAAAACACAGACCTGGGGGAACACAGACCTTGGGGAACATAGACAAGGGGGAACATAGACCTGGGGGAACATAGACATAGGGAAAACACAGAACTGGGGGAACGCAGACCTTGGGGAACATAGACCTGGGGGAACATAGACCTGGGGGAACACAGACCTGGGGGAACATAGACGTAGGGAAACATAGACCTGGAGGAACATAGACACAGGGAGACACAGAACTGGGGGAACACAGAACTGGGGGAACATAGACCTGGGGGAACACAGACCTGGGGGAACATAGACGTAGGGAAACATAGACCTGGGGGAACATAGACCTGACCTGGGGGAACACAGACCTGGGGACGGGGGGGGGGGGGGACATAGAAATAGGAAACAGACCTGGGGGAACACAGACCTGACAGTTATCTTAAACCCTAATCTTAAACCCTAACCCAAACCCTAACCTTAAACCCTAACCCGAACCCTAACCCTAAGCTTATCCCTAAGCAATGACACATAGACTGGGGGAACATTGACCTGGGGGAACACAGATCTGGGGGAACACAGACCTGGGGGAACATAGACCTGGGGGAACATAGACATAGGGGAACATAGACCTGGGGGAACATAGATCTGGGGAACACAGACCTAGCGGAACACAAACCTGGGGGAACACAGACCTGGGGGAACATAGACATGGGGAAACACAGACCTGGAGGAACACAGACCTGGGGAAGCATATACTTGGAGAAACATAGACCTGGGGGAACATAGACCTTGGGAATATATACTTGGGGAAACATAGACTTGGGGAAACATAGATCTGGGGGAACAGCAATGTAATGTTGCTGTAGATGTCGGGAGGCACCCGATGTTCCCCCAGGTCTATGTTCCCCAAGGTAGACCTGGGGGAACATAGACATGCTCCCTAGATGTCGTGGTTGTAAGTATCATGTGCCCTCTCCCTGTGCGGAAATCTAAACCGGCGCTTAAAAACTGAATTCACGCTGATTCTTGTCTTCTTAAACAGCTCTCTACAATGATGCGTGTTTCACTTCATTGTGTGTAATTGTGTGTGTGTGTGTGTGTGTGTGTGTGTGTGTGTGTGTGTGTGTGTGTGTGTGTGTGTGTGTGTGTGCGTGCGTGCGTGGTTACACGTGCGTGCGTGGTTACACGTGCGTGCGTGTGTTGTCAACAGGCGGCAACTGTACGGAAAACGAGTACCAGTGTCAGAGCGGACACTGCATCCCGAACGAGTGGGTGTGCGATGTGTACATCGACTGCGCTGACGGGGACGACGAACCCCCGGACTGCACCTTCTGCCCAGACAACTACACACACTGCAATCACACGTCCTGCATTCCCAAGAACGTGACTTGCGACGGCCATGACGACTGCGGTGATGGGTCTGATGAAGTGGGTTGTTGTGAGTATTGCTTCTTTTGCTAATGCTACTATTTTTATGCTCACAGACTATGTTCCAACAGCAACCCTAAACCCTAATCTTAAACCCTGACCCTCACCCAGACTTATCCCTAAGCATGTAATTACACATAGACCTGGGGGAACTTAGACCTGGGGGAACATAGACATGGGAGAACACTAACCTGGGGGAACATAGACATAGGGGAACATAGACCTCGGTGAACACAGACCTGGGGGAACGTGGAGCTGGGGGAACATGGACCTGGGGGAACGTGGAGCTGGGGGAACATGGACCTGGGGGAACATAGACTTGAGGGAACATAGACCTGGGGGAACATGGACCTGGGAGAGACACAGACCTGGTGGGATACAGACCTGGGGCAATATATACCTGGGGGGAATACAGAACTTAGAGCTGGGGTATAGACATGGGGGGAACACAGACCTGGGAAACACAGACCTGGGGGAATACAGAACAGCGGGAACATAGACATGGGGGAACACAGACCTGGGGGAAACAGCCCTGGGGGAACATAGACCTGGGGGAATGTAGACCTGGCGGAATATAGAATTGTGGGAACATAGACCTGGGGGAACACAGACCTGGGGGAACATAGACCTGGGGAAATATAGACCTGGGGGAATATAGAACTGCGGGAACATAGACCTGGGGGAACACAGACCTGGGGGAACATAGGCCTGGGGGGAATGTAGACCTGGGGGAATACAGAATAGCGGGAACATAGACCTGGGGGAACACAGGCCTGGGGGAATATAGACCTTGGGGAATACAGAACTGCTGGAACATAGACCTGGGGGAACTGTTTCCGTGGTATCTGTCATCACGCCACTTACTGACTTGGACACCTGGACAGTGACATCGTCTGTAATGCTAACACTGAGCCAAGAGAAGTGTACCTGATGACGCGGCGACCACACTGAGCGCTCCAGTAGTGACACAACAGTCGTAAAATCTGAATGTTTTACCGCTCGCACAAAGTTTAAACAACATTGTATCGCATTAACAGCAGCACTAATCAGCAAGATAAAGTGTTCCGAGCGTACAGGCGCACTCACGAGCGAAACTGTTCCAAATCAATGTTTCAAATGAATTCGCTTAGCAAAGATAGAATCAGCCCGTTTATATCATATATAATTAAAAGACATTGGAATATAAGCTTTACTTTTATTTACTTGTGAAGGTGAATACTTTGTTTGTCTCTTCTTTGTTCTTTCTCTTCTTCTCTTTGTATTTTACGTCAATTTACTTATTTTTCAATTACATGTAAAGTTATTGACTAAAGGTTAAAAAAAAAAATCTAAAGATACTTACAAATATTTTCTCTCTCTCTGCCGTAACAGCCACACCAGTTACACGTGAGTATTTTGGGGGCGGGGGGGGGGGGGGAGGTGGCGGGGAGGGGGCTTTACAGTGATGTCTATGTTTCACTCCAAACTAATGCAATGTTTGGTTTATAGACTTCTTTTTCTTCTATCAGTTCTGCTTCTAATTGCCGTTTTACAATTAATCAACACAAAATGTCTAATCCTTAGAACGGGACAATCATGTTGTTGCACATTCTGTCCGTCTCTCTCTCTCTCTCTCTCTCTCTATCTATCTCACACACACACACACACACACACACACACACACACACACACACACACAAACACACACACACACACGCGCGTGGTGATTTGTTCTTTAAGGCTGTATATGGAGTTTCTTTTTTTCCTCTTCATAGCGTTTGTTATATTATATTAGAGCCCGCCCGAACATTTAATTTCCCCATGAGGGATAAATAAAGTAATCTGAACTTGAACTGGAGCAAACACACACGCGCGTGCGACAATGAAGTCCAGTTTAAATCTAATTTTCATTTTTTTTTTCCAACTTCTCATTTCCCACAGAAACTTCTACGCCGACGACTGGTCCAAAGTCGTCCCCAACCACATCCACAACCACAACCACAGCCACAACCACAAGTACCACATTTACCACAATTACAACACTAACGTCCACCACGCCATCCACATCGTTCAGTACAACCGCACCAACAACAGGCCCTCAGACATCAACAGTGTCACCTTCACCAACAACCACTTTCTCCTCTACAACACCACCGACCACAACTCGCGGAACATCAACAACATTCCCAACAACAGGCCCTCAGACTACATCCTCGACAACATTCACGACAACAACCACTCAAACGTCTACAACGCCACCCACCTCCACATCCCCAACTACCACCACAAGCACGACGTCCCGCACGACATCACCAACTACAACAAGCACTACGTCCCCCACCACCACATCACCTACAACAACAAGCAGCACGTCGCCTACCACAACATCACCAACTACCCCAAGCACAACATCGCCTACAACTACAAGCACCACATCGCCGACCACAACATCGCCAGCTACAACAAGCACAACATCACCCACCACGTCACCAACCACCATCACCACGCCCTCATCCACTACAACGCCTACAACTGGCCCACAAACCTCACCTTCTTCTACGTCATCCACAACGACGCTCACCACCTCAACCACTCACACATCTACCACACCGACCACGGCTAGCACCACATCCCCCACCACCACATCACCAACTACCACAAGCACCACGTCTCCCACCACCACATCACCAACTACCACAAGCACCACGTCTCCCACCACCACGTCGCCTACAACCACTAGCACCACGTCGCCTACCACAACTTCACCAACTACCACAAGCACCACCTCCCCCACCACAACATCACCAACTACAACCACCACGCCCTCATCCACCACTACACCATCCTCCACTACCACGCCTACAACTGGCCCACAAAGCTCACCCTCTTCTACGTCATCCACCACAACACCCACCACCTCAACCACTCAGTCTTCAACTACGCCATCCACTACAAGCACCACCTCTCCCACCACCACATCACCAACTACCACAAGCACCACGTCTCCCACCACCACGTCGCCTACAACCACTAGCACCACGTCGCCTACCACAACTTCACCAACTACCACAAGCACCACCTCCCCCACCACAACATCACCAACTACAACCACCACGCCCTCATCCACCACTACACCATCCTCCACTACCACGCCTACAACTGGCCCACAAAGCTCACCCTCTTCTACGTCATCCACCACAACACCCATCACCTCAACCACTCAGTCTTCAACTACGCCATCCACTACAAGCACCACCTCTCCAACCACCACATCACCAACTACCACAAGCACCACGTCTCCCACCACCACGTCGCCTACAACCACTAGCACCACGTCGCCTACAACTTCTCCAACTACCACAAGCACCACCTCCCCCACCACAACATCACCAACTACAACCACCACGCCCTCATCCACCACTACACCATCTTCCACTACCACGCCTACAACTGGCCCACAAAGCTCACCCTCTTCTACGTCATCCACCACAACACCCACCACCTCAACCACTCAGTCCTCTACTACGCCATCCACTACAAGCACCACCTCGCCAACCACAACATCACCAACTACTACAAGCACTACGTCCCCCACCACCACATCGCCTACAACCACTAGCACCACGTCGCCTACCACAACTTTACCAACTACCACAAGCACCACCTCCCCCACCACAACATCACCAACTACAACCACCACGCCCTCATCCACCACTACACCATCCTCCACTACCACGCCTACAACTGGCCCACAAAGCTCACCCTCTTCTACGTCATCCACCACAACACCCACCACCTCAACCACTCAGTCCTCTACTACGCCATCCACTACAAGCACCACCTCGCCAACCACAACATCACCAACTACTACAAGCACTACGTCCCCGACCACCACATCGCCTACAACAACAAGCACCACATCGCCTACTACCACATCGCCTACAACCACTAGCACCACGTCGCCTACAACAACGTCACCAACTACCACAAGCACCACCTCCCCCACCACAACATCACCAACTACAACCACCACGCCCTCATCCACACTACACCATCCGCCACTACCACGCCTACAACTGGCCCACAAGCTCACCCTCTTCTACGTCATCCACCACAACACCCACCACCTCAACCACTCAGTCTTCAACTACGTCCAGTCCACTACAAGCACCACCTCTCCCACCACCACAATCACAACTACCACAAGCACCACGTCTCCCACCACCACATCACCAACTACCACAAGCACCACGTCTCCCACCACCACATCACCAACTACCACAAGCACCACCTCTCCCACCACAACATCACCAACTACAACCACCACGCCCTCATCCACCACTACACCGTCTTCCACTACCACGCCTACAACTGGCCCACAAAGCTCACCCTCTTCTACGTCATCCACCACAACACCCACCCCTCAACCACTCAGTCTCTCCTACGTAACGCCATCCACTACAAGCACCACCTCGCAACCAACAACATCACCAACTAATAACAGCACGACGTCCCCCACCCACACATCGCCCTACAACCACTAAGCACACACGTCGCCTACCACAACTTCACCAACTACCACAAGCACCACCTCCCCCACCACAACATCACCAACTACAACCACCACGCCCTCATCCACCACTACACCATCCTCCACTACCACGCCTACAACTGGCCCACAAAGCTCACCCTCTTCTACGTCATCCACCACAACACCCACCACCTCAACCACTCAGTCTTCAACTACGCCATCCACTACAAGCACCACCTCTCCCACCACCACATCACCAACTACCACAAGCACCACGTCTCCCACCACCACGTCGCCTACAACCACTAGCACCACGTCGCCTACCACAACTTCACCAACTACCACAAGCACCACCTCCCCCACCACAACATCACCAACTACAACCACCACGCCCTCATCCACCACTACACCATCTTCCACTACCACGCCTACAACTGGCCCACAAAGCTCACCCTCTTCTACGTCATCCACCACAACACCCACCACCTCAACCACTCAGTCTTCAACTACGCCATCCACTACAAGCACCACCTCTCCCACCACCACATCAACCAACTACCACAAGCACCACGTACTCCCACCACCACGTCGCCTACAACCACTAGCACCACGTCGCCTACCACAAACTTCACCAACTACCACAAGCACCACCTCCCCCACCACAACATCACCAACTACAACAACCACGGCCCTCATCCACCACTACAAACCATCTTCCACTACCACGCCTACAACTGGCCCACAAAGCTCACCCTCTTCTACATCATCAACCACAACGCCCACGACCCCAACCACTCAGTCCTCCACCACGCCATCCTCTACAAGCACCACCTCGCCATCCACCACATCGCCAACTACTACAAGTACTACGCCCCCCACCACCACATCGCCTACAACAACAAGCACCACGTCGCCTACCACAACATCCACCAACTACCACAAGCACTACGTCCTCCGACCACCACATCGCCTACAACAACAAGCACACACATCGCCTACCACCACAATCGCCTACAACCACTAGCACCACGTCGCCTACAACAACTTCACCAACTACCACAAGCACCACCTCCCCCACCACAACATCACCAACTACAACCACCACGCCCTCATCCACCACTACACCATCTTCCACTACCACGCCTACAACTGGCCCACAAAGCTCACCCTCTTCTACGTCATCCACCACAACACCCACCACCTCAACCACTCAGTCCTCTACTACGCCATCCACTACAAGCACCACCTCGCCAACCACAACATCACCAACTACTACAAGCACTACGTCCCCGACCACCACATCGCCTACAACAACAAGCACCACATCGCCTACCACCACATCGCCTACAACCACTAGCACCACGTCGCCTACAACAACGTCACCAACTACCACAAGCACCACCTCCCCCACCACAACATCACCAACTACAACCACCACGCCCTCATCCACAACTACACCATCCTCCACTACCACGCCTACAACTGGCCCACAAAGCTCACCCTCTTCTACGTCATCCACCACAACACCCACCACCTCAACCACTCAGTCTTCAACTACGCCATCCACTACAAGCACCACCTCTCCCACCACCACATCACCAACTACCACAAGCACCACGTCTCCCACCACCACATCACCAACTACCACAAGCACCACGTCTTCCACCACAACATCACCAACTACAACCACCACGCCCTCATCCACCACTACACCGTCTTCCACTACCACGCCTACAACTGGCCCACAAAGCTCACCCTCTTCTACATCATCAACCACAACGCCCACGACCCCAACCACTCAGTCCTCCACCACGCCATCCTCTACAAGCACCACCTCTCCCACCACCACATCACCAACTACCACAAGCACCACGTCTCCCACCACCACGTTCGCCTACAACCACTAGCACCACGTCGCCTACCACAACTTCACCAACTACCACAAGCACCACCTCCCCCCGACCACAACATCACCCAACTACAACCACCACTCGCCCTCTATCCACAACTACACCATCCCCTCCACTACCACGCCCTACAACTGGCCCACAAGCTCACCCTCATTCTACTGCTCATCCACCACAACACCCACCACCTCAACCACTCAGTCTTCACACTACGCGCCATCCACTACAAGCAACCACCTGCTCCCACCACCACATCACCAACTACCACAAGCACCACGTCTCCCACCACCACATCACCAACTACCACAAGCACCACGTCTTCCACCACAACATCAGCAACTACAACCACCACGCCCTCATCCACCACTACACCGTCTTCCACTACCACGCCTACAACTGGCCCACAAAGCTCACCCTCTTCTACATCATCAACCACAACGCCCACGACCCCAACCACTCAGTCCTCCACCACGCCATCCTCTACAAGCACCACCTCGCCATCCACCACATCGCCAACTACTACAAGCACTACGTCCCCCACCACCACATCGCCTACAACAACAAGCACCACGTCACCTACCACAACATCACCAACTACCACAAGCACTACGTCTCCGACCACCACATCGCCTACAACAACAAGCACCACATCGCCTACCACCACATCGCCTACAACCACTAGCACCACGTCGCCTACAACAACTTCACCAACTACCACAAGCACCACCTCCCCCACCACAACATCACCAACTACAACCACCACGCCCTCATCCACCACTACACCATCTTCCACTACCACGCCTACAACTGGCCCACAAAGCTCACCCTCTTCTACGTCATCCACCACAACACCCACCACCTCAACCACTCAGTCCTCTACTACGCCATCCACTACAAGCACCACCTCGCCAACCACAACATCACCAACTACTACAAGCACTACGTCCCCCACCACCACATCGCCTACAACCACTAGCACCACGTCGCCTACCACAACTTCACCAACTACCACAAGCACCACCTCCCCCACCACAACATCACCAACTACAACCACCACGCCCTCATCCACCACTACACCATCCTCCACTACCACGCCTACAACTGGCCCACAAAGCTCACCCTCTTCTACGTCATCCACCACAACACCCACCACCTCAACCACTCAGTCTTCAACTACGCCATCCACTACAAGCACCACCTCTCCAACCACCACATCACCAACTACCACAAGCACCACGTCTCCCACCACCACATCGCCTACAACCACTAGCACCACGTCGCCTACCACAACGTCACCAACTACCACAAGCACCACGTCTCCCACTACCACATCACCAACTACCACTTCCACACCTTCCTCCACTACCACGCCCACAACTGGCCCACAAACATCACCCTCTTCAACGTCGTCGATAACGACGCCAACCACTTCAACCACTCAGTCTTCTACAACAGTTTCTGGTGAGCAGTTGTGTGTGTGTGTGTGTGTGTGTGTGTGTGTGTGTGTGTGTGTGGTTTGGCAGTCGTCCTTTAGTTGCTTTTTTTCCTCATTTAGAGTTTTTGTGGTGGCATGTCGTATTCCGATGATAAATTGCTCATCGTACATCATTAATTTTCTTCTCTCATGGATCGTTCTAAGCTTCTATTATATGACATCGTACTTCTTATGCTCATGACACACGACAGGGTGGGTGGGTGTTTGGGGGTTTAACGTCCTTTTCCACCACATAGGGTGATATCAAAGACGGGGCAACGATGAAAAAGCCAGCACAAATATTCGGCCCCAGCGGGGATCGAACTCACGACCCGAGCATTAGAAGTCCAACACTCTACCATTCGACCACCCCGGCTCCCCGACACACGACAGACGTTTTTGTTCGAACAAACATGGAAAACAGCTCAAAACACGCTCCGAAAAAATCCCCCCCCCCCCCCCGCCTCGGTTCATCGAAGAGACCGATGGTGTAACCCTGTACCCGAGTCCTCGCGTCTCTTGGCTCCTACGACGATGCCCAGATCGGGATAACCGAGGCCGAGCCGAGCCAAGATACCTAAGAAGGAAAAAAAATAATAATAATAATACTCAGTGACAAGGAAAGTGGACAGTTGCGAACAATTTTGAGGTCCCAGTGTTATTTCACAGTGTGAACAGAAGCGGTGAAAACTGTGGCATTTGACCAGCACAGTACATTTTTAGCCTGGTTAGAGATTATTTCCTGCATGAGTTGTCCCTCGTGCATACACGACCCGTAGCAAGCATGCATTTTTCGTGGGAGCTTTGTGCTCTGCCACGAAAAATGCGTGCTTGTTGCGGCAAGGGAGACAACACATGCAGGCAACGCTCTCTAACCAGGCTGAAAATGTACTGTGCTGGTGAATGCGATAGTTTTCATCGCTTCTGTGCACACTGTGAAATAACACTGGGACCTAAACGCTTTTGACAGATTTATGACAAACTGCCTACAAGGGAAGTAAGTGGCGCTGCAGGGTTAGGGGAGACAACTTTTCCGTTCATATCACCTTATCCGATGCCCTTGACCTGAAGGGATTGGGTCAGATAAAGGATGTGACATACAGGATGTTTGTGTGTGTGTGTGTGTGTGTGTGTGTGTGTGTGTGTGTGTGTGTGTGTGTGTGTGTGTGTGTGTGTGTTATTAACTTTCTTTTGTTTGCTTTTTTGTTTCAGAGTCGACATATTTCACTTCGACTTTAAGCTCTTCTTGTAAGTATTGCTTTCAAACTTGTTGCTTTATCGTTATTTTTATTTTAATCCTGTAATCTTGTTCCGCGTTTTGTTACTGCCTATTTCAGCGCCAAGTACCAAGTTAGTTAGTTTGTTATTTATGGCTTAGCGCCGCCCCAAGTACCAAGCCATTTGACGGAGACGCAACTCCCGTCAAAGAGAACGCAGTGGCACGATACGCACGTCAGTGCCTGTGACGTAGACTTCTTTGGTGTTGTGCTTCGTGTAAAAACTTCCATTATGTAACGCCAAGATTTTCTTGCTGCTTTTTTTTTTTTTATCAGACGGCTTTGTGTGCCCAAAACGAAATAGGAGGACGAAAGGTTTCATACCTTGGGTCGATCTTACCATAGAAAACCGTATCGCTAATTTCAGAGAAATGTCAACACAGACCCGTAAACAACACTCAGGAAGCATATAGTGTGTGAAACGTTCCTAATTGACCAAGTCACGCGATACACGACTCGGTCACTCCCACAATTACTTTTAATGCATTCACAATATCCTGCTGAATTTGCAGTGAAAATTAATGAACATTAAGGTAACTGAATTGTCAGTCGAACACAACATAAGAAGTTTCGAGTTGTTTTCATGTCTGGCAGTGTCACTCTTTTTCGCATGTAACGGGAATTTCGCATTCTGCCGTTTCCAAGCCGGACTGTTGTGCGGTACGACTGTTAATCTGACCAATACCAATATTGGGCAGTGTATTTGATAAGACTAATAGGCTGAAACTGCCTAATCCTCAGATTAGTAGTCGATAATCTGTACAATAGGTCAGCAATGCTGACTGTCCGCCCTAAAACAGCGGACTGCCAGATTCCGACTGGATGCGAAATATCATCTTTGTTTGGATGCAACACAAAAAGATCCGTATCCTTCAATATGCACAAGAAGCACAATTTGCGGCCTTTCCCGTGGTACCATGGAAATGTTACTCAATCAACAACTTCATCCGAAAACAACCACACAAAGTGGTTACCACCAACTACTGACCAAACGACAGAGCATCCAGAGAGTGCCTTGTTCAAGAAAAATCCTGTTGATGTTTTGAACGAAAGGAACCAAATGCCTGTGGGACTTGATCACCGGGAACGTCGCCTCAACATACTGTTATGAATACTCGTCAAGCAGTTCACTAAGATGCAGTAGGACGAATAGAAATACAGTCCACTGTTTATTGTCCCGAATGCCAGACCAAAAAGGTTTGTTTTCCTCTAGTTCTTTATCATTACAGTGTCCTCAAGGTGTGGTATATTGCCTCCAGAAAACAAACTTGATTGCCAAACACCACACTACTGCGGTTCCAACCACCAACCCCCCCCCCCCCCCCACACACACACACACACACACACACACACACCCTACCCAAAAAAAAAAACATGGCAAGCGCCCAACGAAAGTAACCAGCAAACGTCTCCTGCTACACCAAAGTCATGGTCAGTTACCGTTCAAGGTCATATAATCGTTTGTACCATTCCGGGACCATACAACCATTGCCATTTTGCTGCATGGAAAGAGAACCGTGATGTAAAGTAAGCGGCCGAAACTTTCCACGGCTGTCAGTATTACACATTGTGTTTCAAGGACATGCAGGATTCTCCTTCAGATAGCGTTCCTCAAACCAGCTGTTGTGACAAGATTTTCTCTACACCCCCCCTACCCCCTCTTCCCCCCCCCTTTTTCTTACCAACCATATCTTATCATTGCATCTTTTTTGTACTTTCAGCAACATCATCAACTACAAGTGCAACCACCTCCACCACATCATCTCCAACCACCACAAGCACCACATCACCCACCACCACATCACAAACTACCACTACCACGCCTACACCTGGCCCACGATCCTCACCCTCTTCTACTTCATCCACAACAACGCCCACCACCTCAACCACTCAATCCTCTACTACGCCATCCTCTACAAGCACCACGTCCCCAACCACCACATCACCAACTACAACAAGCACCACATCCCCCACCACCACATCACCAACTACCACAAGCACCACGTCCCCTACCACCACATCGCCTACAACTACTAGTACTACGTCGCCCACAACTACTTCACCAACTACCACTACCACGCCCTCATCTACCACCACACCTACACCTGGCCCACGATCCTCACCCTCTTCTACTTCATCCACAACAACGCCCACCACCTCAACCACTCAATCCTCTACTACGCCATCCTCTACAAGCACCACGTCCCCAACCACCACATCACCAACTACAACAAGCACCACATCCCCCACCACCACATCACCAACTACCACAAGCACCACGTCCCCTACCACCACATCGCCTACAACTACTAGTACTACGTCGCCCACAACTACTTCACCAACTACCACTACCACGCCCTCATCTACCACCACACCTACACCTGGCCCACGATCCTCACCCTCTTCTACTTCATCCACAACAACGCCCACCACCTCAACCACTCAATCCTCTACTACGCCATCCTCTACAAGCACCACGTCCCCAACCACCACATCACCAACTACAACAAGCACCACATCCCCCACCACCACATCACCAACTACCACAAGCACCACGTCCCCTACCACCACATCGCCTACAACTACTAGTACTACGTCGCCCACAACTACTTCACCAACTACCACTACCACGCCCTCATCTACCACCACACCTACACCTGGCCCACGATCCTCACCCTCTTCTACTTCATCCACAACAACGCCCACCACCTCAACCACTCAATCCTCTACTACGCCATCCTCTACAAGCACCACGTCCCCAACCACCACATCACCAACTACAACAAGCACCACATCCCCCACCACCACATCACCAACTACCACAAGCACCACGTCCCCTACCACCACATCGCCTACAACTACTAGTACTACGTCGCCCACAACTACTTCACCAACTACCACTACCACGCCCTCATCTACCACCACACCTACACCTGGCCCACGATCCTCACCCTCTTCTACTTCATCCACAACAACGCCCACCACCTCAACCACTCAATCCTCTACTACGCCATCCTCTACAAGCACCACGTCCCCAACCACCACATCACCAACTACAACAAGCACCACATCCCCCACCACCACATCACCAACTACCACAAGCACCACGTCCCCTACCACCACATCGCCTACAACTACTAGTACTACGTCGCCCACAACTACTTCACCAACTACCACTACCACGCCCTCATCTACCACCACACCTACACCTGGCCCACGATCCTCACCCTCTTCTACTTCATCCACAACAACGCCCACCACCTCAACCACTCAATCCTCTACTACGCCATCCTCTACAAGCACCACGTCCCCAACCACCACATCACCAACTACAAGCACCACATCCCCCACCACCACATCACCAACTACCACAAGCACCACGTCCCCTACCACCACATCGCCTACAACTACTAGTACTACGTCGCCCACAACTACTTCACCAACTACCACTACCACGCCCTCATCTACCACCACACCTACACCTGGCCCACGATCCTCACCCTCTTCTACTTCATCCACAACAACGCCCACCACCTCAACCACTCAATCCTCTACTACGCCATCCTCTACAAGCACCACGTCCCCAACCACCACATCACCAACTACAACAAGCACCACATCCCCCACCACCACATCACCAACTACCACAAGCACCACGTCCCCTACCACCACATCGCCTACAACTACTAGTACTACGTCGCCCACAACTACTTCACCAACTACCACTACCACGCCCTCATCTACCACCACACCTACACCTGGCCCACGATCCTCACCCTCTTCTACTTCATCCACAACAACGCCCACCACCTCAACCACTCAATCCTCTACTACGCCATCCTCTACAAGCACCACGTCCCCAACCACCACATCACCAACTACAACAAGCACCACATCCCCCACCACCACATCACCAACTACCACAAGCACCACGTCCCCTACCACCACATCGCCTACAACTACTAGTACTACGTCGCCCACAACTACTTCACCAACTACCACTACCACGCCCTCATCTACCACCACACCTACACCTGGCCCACGATCCTCACCCTCTTCTACTTCATCCACAACAACGCCCACCACCTCAACCACTCAATCCTCTACTACGCCATCCTCTACAAGCACCACGTCCCCAACCACCACATCACCAACTACAACAAGCACCACATCCCCCACCACCACATCACCAACTACCACAAGCACCACGTCCCCTACCACCACATCGCCTACAACTACTAGTACTACGTCGCCCACAACTACTTCACCAACTACCACTACCACGCCCTCATCTACCACCACACCTACACCTGGCCCACGATCCTCACCCTCTTCTACTTCATCCACAACAACGCCCACCACCTCAACCACTCAATCCTCTACTACGCCATCCTCTACAAGCACCACGTCCCCAACCACCACATCACCAACTACAACAAGCACCACATCCCCCACCACCACATCACCAACTACCACAAGCACCACGTCCCCTACCACCACATCGCCTACAACTACTAGTACTACGTCGCCCACAACTACTTCACCAACTACCACTACCACGCCCTCATCTACCACCACACCTACACCTGGCCCACGATCCTCACCCTCTTCTACTTCATCCACAACAACGCCCACCACCTCAACCACTCAATCCTCTACTACGCCATCCTCTACAAGCACCACGTCCCCAACCACCACATCACCAACTACAACAAGCACCACATCCCCCACCACCACATCACCAACTACCACAAGCACCACGTCCCCTACCACCACATCGCCTACAACTACTAGTACTACGTCGCCCACAACTACTTCACCAACTACCACTACCACGCCCTCATCTACCACCACACCTACACCTGGCCCACGATCCTCACCCTCTTCTACTTCATCCACAACAACGCCCACCACCTCAACCACTCAATCCTCTACTACGCCATCCTCTACAAGCACCACGTCCCCAACCACCACATCACCAACTACAACAAGCACCACATCCCCCACCACCACATCACCAACTACCACAAGCACCACGTCCCCTACCACCACATCGCCTACAACTACTAGTACTACGTCGCCCACAACTACTTCACCAACTACCACTACCACGCCCTCATCTACCACCACACCTACACCTGGCCCACGATCCTCACCCTCTTCTACTTCATCCACAACAACGCCCACCACCTCAACCACTCAATCCTCTACTACGCCATCCTCTACAAGCACCACGTCCCCAACCACCACATCACCAACTACAACAAGCACCACACTTCCCACCACCACATCACCAACTACCACAAGCACCACGTCCCCTACCACCACATCGCCTACAACTACTAGTACTACGTCGCCCACAACTACTTCACCAACTACCACTACCACGCCCTCATCTACCACCACACCTACACCTGGCCCACGATCCTCACCCTCTTCTACTTCATCCACAACAACGCCCACCACCTCAACCACTCAATCCTCTACTACGCCATCCTCTACAAGCACCACGTCCCCAACCACCACATCACCAACTACAACAAGCACCACATCACCAACTACCACAAGCACCACGTCCCCTACCACCACATCGCCTACAACTACTAGTACTACGTCGCCCACAACTACTTCACCAACTACCACTACCACGCCCTCATCTACCACCACACCTACACCTGGCCCACGATCCTCACCCTCTTCTACTTCATCCACAACAACGCCCACCACCTCAACCACTCAATCCTCTACTACGCCATCCTCTACAAGCACCACGTCCCCAACCACCACATCACCAACTACAACAAGCACCACATCCCCCACCACCACATCACCAACTACCACAAGCACCACGTCCCCTACCACCACATCGCCTACAACTACTAGTACTACGTCGCCCACAACTACTTCACCAACTACCACTACCACGCCCTCATCTACCACCACACTACACCTGGCCCACGATCCTCACCCTCTTCTACTTCATCCACAACAACGCCCACCACCTCAACCACTCAATCCTCTACTACGCCATCCTCTACAAGCACCACGTCCCCAACCACCACATCACCAACTACAACAAGCACCACATCCCCCACCACCACATCACCAACTACCACAAGCACCACGTCCCCTACCACCACATCGCCTACAACTACTAGTACTACGTCGCCCACAACTACTTCACCAACTACCACTACCACGCCCTCATCTACCACCACACCTACACCTGGCCCACGATCCTCACCCTCTTCTACTTCATCCACAACAACGCCCACCACCTCAACCACTCAATCCTCTACTACGCCATCCTCTACAAGCACCACGTCCCCAACCACCACATCACCAACTACAACAAGCACCACATCCCCCACCACCACATCACCAACTACCACAAGCACCACGTCCCCTACCACCACATCGCCTACAACTACTAGTACTACGTCGCCCACAACTACTTCACCAACTACCACTACCACGCCCTCATCTACCACCACACCTACACCTGGCCCACGATCCTCACCCTCTTCTACTTCATCCACAACAACGCCCACCACCTCAACCACTCAATCCTCTACTACGCCATCCTCTACAAGCACCACGTCCCCAACCACCACATCACCAACTACAACAAGCACCACATCCCCCACCACCACATCACCAACTACCACAAGCACCACGTCCCCTACCACCACATCGCCTACAACTACTAGTACTACGTCGCCCACAACTACTTCACCAACTACCACTACCACGCCCTCATCTACCACCACACCTACACCTGGCCCACGATCCTCACCCTCTTCTACTTCATCCACAACAACGCCCACCACCTCAACCACTCAATCCTCTACTACGCCATCCTCTACAAGCACCACGTCCCCAACCACCACATCACCAACTACAACAAGCACCACCCCACCACCACATCACCAACTACCACAAGCACCACGTCCCCTACCACCACATCGCCTACAACTACTAGTACTACGTCGCCCACAACTACTTCACCAACTACCACTACCACGCCCTCATCTACCACCACACCTACACCTGGCCCACGATCCTCACCCTCTTCTACTTCATCCACAACAACGCCCACCACCTCAACCACTCAATCCTCTACTACGCCATCCTCTACAAGCACCACGTCCCCAACCACCACATCACCAACTACAACAAGCACCACATCCCCCACCACCACATCACCAACTACCACAAGCACCACGTCCCCTACCACCACATCGCCTACAACTACTAGTACTACGTCGCCCACAACTACTTCACCAACTACCACTACCACGCCCTCATCTACCACCACACCTACACCTGGCCCACGATCCTCACCCTCTTCTACTTCATCCACAACAACGCCCACCACCTCAACCACTCAATCCTCTACTACGCCATCCTCTACAAGCACCACGTCCCCAACCACCACATCACCAACTACAACAAGCACCACCACATCACCAACTACCACAAGCACCACGTCCCCTACCACCACATCGCCTACAACTACTAGTACTACGTCGCCCACAACTACTTCACCAACTACCACTACCACGCCCTCATCTACCACCACACCTACACCTGGCCCACGATCCTCACCCTCTTCTACTTCATCCACAACAACGCCCACCACCTCAACCACTCAATCCTCTACTACGCCATCCTCTACAAGCACCACGTCCCCAACCACCACATCACCAACTACAACAAGCACCACATCCCCCACCACCACATCACCAACTACCACAAGCACCACGTCCCCTACCACCACATCGCCTACAACTACTAGTACTACGTCGCCCACAACTACTTCACCAACTACCACTACCACGCCCTCATCTACCACCACACCTACACCTGGCCCACGATCCTCACCCTCTTCTACTTCATCCACAACAACGCCCACCACCTCAACCACTCAATCCTCTACTACGCCATCCTCTACAAGCACCACGTCCCCAACCACCACATCACCAACTACAACAAGCACCACATCCCCCACCACCACATCACCAACTACCACAAGCACCACGTCCCCTACCACCACATCGCCTACAACTACTAGTACTACGTCGCCCACAACTACTTCACCAACTACCACTACCACGCCCTCATCTACCACCACACCTACACCTGGCCCACGATCCTCACCCTCTTCTACTTCATCCACAACAACGCCCACCACCTCAACCACTCAATCCTCTACTACGCCATCCTCTACAAGCACCACGTCCCCAACCACCACATCACCAACTACAACAAGCACCACATCCCCCACCACACATCACCAACTACCACAAGCACCACGTCCCCTACCACCACATCGCCTACAACTACTAGTACTACGTCGCCCACAACTACTTCACCAACTACCACTACCACGCCCTCATCTACCACCACACCTACACCTGGCCCACGATCCTCACCCTCTTCTACTTCATCCACAACAACGCCCACCACCTCAACCACTCAATCCTCTACTACGCCATCCTCTACAAGCACCACGTCCCCAACCACCACATCACCAACTACAACAAGCACCACATCACCAACTACCACAAGCACCACGTCCCCTACCACCACATCGCCTACAACTACTAGTACTACGTCGCCCACAACTACTTCACCAACTACCACTACCACGCCCTCATCTACCACCACACCTACACCTGGCCCACGATCCTCACCCTCTTCTACTTCATCCACAACAACGCCCACCACCTCAACCACTCAATCCTCTACTACGCCATCCTCTACAAGCACCACGTCCCCAACCACCACATCACCAACTACAACAAGCACCACATCCCCCACCACCACATCACCAACTACCACAAGCACCACGTCCCCTACCACCACATCGCCTACAACTACTAGTACTACGTCGCCCACAACTACTTCACCAACTACCACTACCACGCCCTCATCTACCACCACACCTACACCTGGCCCACGATCCTCACCCTCTTCTACTTCATCCACAACAACGCCCACCACCTCAACCACTCAATCCTCTACTACGCCATCCTCTACAAGCACCACGTCCCCAACCACCACATCACCAACTACAACAAGCACCACATCCCCCACCACCACATCACCAACTACCACAAGCACCACGTCCCCTACCACCACATCGCCTACAACTACTAGTACTACGTCGCCCACAACTACTTCACCAACTACCACTACCACGCCCTCATCTACCACCACACCTACACCTGGCCCACGATCCTCACCCTCTTCTACTTCATCCACAACAACGCCCACCACCTCAACCACTCAATCCTCTACTACGCCATCCTCTACAAGCACCACGTCCCAACCACCACATCACCAACTACACAAGCACCACATCCCCCACCACAATCACCAACTACCACAAGCACCAACGTCCCCTACCACCACATCGCCTACAACTACTAGTACTACGTCGCCCACAACTACTTCACCAACTACCACTACCACGCCCTCATCTACCACCACACCTACACCTGGCCCACGATCCTCACCCTCTTCTACTTCATCCACAACAACGCCCACCACCTCAACCACTCAATCCTCTACTACGCCATCCTCTACAAGCACCACGTCCCCAACCACCACATCACCAACTACAACAAGCACCACATCCCCCACCACCACATCACCAACTACCACAAGCACCACGTCCCCTACCACCACATCGCCTACAACTACTAGTACTACGTCGCCCACAACTACTTCACCAACTACCACTACCACGCCCTCATCTACCACCACACCTACACCTGGCCCACGATCCTCACCCTCTTCTACTTCATCCACAACAACGCCCACCACCTCAACCACTCAATCCTCTACTACGCCATCCTCTACAAGCACCACGTCCCCAACCACCACATCACCAACTACAACAAGCACCACATCCCCCACCACCACATCACCAACTACCACAAGCACCACGTCCCCTACCACCACATCGCCTACAACTACTAGTACTACGTCGCCCACAACTACTTCACCAACTACCACTACCACGCCCTCATCTACCACCACACCTACACCTGGCCCACGATCCTCACCCTCTTCTACTTCATCCACAACAACGCCCACCACCTCAACCACTCAATCCTCTACTACGCCATCCTCTACAAGCACCACGTCCCCAACCACCACATCACCAACTACAACAAGCACCACATCCCCCACCACCACATCACCAACTACCACAAGCACCACGTCCCCTACCACCACATCGCCTACAACTACTAGTACTACGTCGCCCACAACTACTTCACCAACTACCACTACCACGCCCTCATCTACCACCACACCTACACCTGGCCCACGATCCTCACCCTCTTCTACTTCATCCACAACAACGCCCACCACCTCAACCACTCAATCCTCTACTACGCCATCCTCTACAAGCACCACGTCCCCAACCACCACATCACCAACTACAACAAGCACCACATCACCAACTACCACAAGCACCACGTCCCCTACCACCACATCGCCTACAACTACTAGTACTACGTCGCCCACAACTACTTCACCAACTACCACTACCACGCCCTCATCTACCACCACACCTACACCTGGCCCACGATCCTCACCCTCTTCTACTTCATCCACAACAACGCCCACCACCTCAACCACTCAATCCTCTACTACGCCATCCTCTACAAGCACCACGTCCCCAACCACCACATCACCAACTACAACAAGCACCACATCCCCACCACCACATCACCAACTACCACAAGCACCACGTCCCCTACCACCACATCGCCTACAACTACTAGTACTACGTCGCCCACAACTACTTCACCAACTACCACTACCACGCCCTCATCTACCACCACACCTACACCTGGCCCACGATCCTCACCCTCTTCTACTTCATCCACAACAACGCCCACCACCTCAACCACTCAATCCTCTACTACGCCATCCTCTACAAGCACCACGTCCCCAACCACCACATCACCAACTACAACAAGCACCACATCCCCCACCACCACATCACCAACTACCACAAGCACCACGTCCCCTACCACCACATCGCCTACAACTACTAGTACTACGTCGCCCACAACTACTTCACCAACTACCACTACCACGCCCTCATCTACCACCACACCTACACCTGGCCCACGATCCTCACCCTCTTCTACTTCATCCACAACAACGCCCACCACCTCAACCACTCAATCCTCTACTACGCCATCCTCTACAAGCACCACGTCCCCAACCACCACATCACCAACTACAACAAGCACCACATCCCCCACCACCACATCACCAACTACCACAAGCACCACGTCCTACCACCACATCGCCTACAACTACTAGTACTACGTCGCCCACAACTACTTCACCAACTACCACTACCACGCCCTCATCTACCACCACACCTACACCTGGCCCACGATCCTCACCCTCTTCTACTTCATCCACAACAACGCCCACCACCTCAACCACTCAATCCTCTACTACGCCATCCTCTACAAGCACCACGTCCCCAACCACCACATCACCAACTACAACAAGCACCACCACATCACCAACTACCACAAGCACCACGTCCCCTACCACCACATCGCCTACAACTACTAGTACTACGTCGCCCACAACTACTTCACCAACTACCACTACCACGCCCTCATCTACCACCACACCTACACCTGGCCCACGATCCTCACCCTCTTCTACTTCATCCACAACAACGCCCACCACCTCAACCACTCAATCCTCTACTACGCCATCCTCTACAAGCACCACGTCCCCAACCACCACATCACCAACTACAACAAGCACCACATCCCCCACCACCACATCACCAACTACCACAAGCACCACGTCCCCTACCACCACATCGCCTACAACTACTAGTACTACGTCGCCCACAACTACTTCACCAACTACCACTACCACGCCCTCATCTACCACCACACCTACACCTGGCCCACGATCCTCACCCTCTTCTACTTCATCCACAACAACGCCCACCACCTCAACCACTCAATCCTCTACTACGCCATCCTCTACAAGCACCACGTCCCCAACCACCACATCACCAACTACAACAAGCACCACATCCCCCACCACCACATCACCAACTACCACAAGCACCACGTCCCCTACCACCACATCGCCTACAACTACTAGTACTACGTCGCCCACAACTACTTCACCAACTACCACTACCACGCCCTCATCTACCACCACACCTACACCTGGCCCACGATCCTCACCCTCTTCTACTTCATCCACAACAACGCCCACCACCTCAACCACTCAATCCTCTACTACGCCATCCTCTACAAGCACCACGTCCCCAACCACCACATCACCAACTACAACAAGCACCACATCCCCCACCACCACATCACCAACTACCACAAGCACCACGTCCCCTACCACCACATCGCCTACAACTACTAGTACTACGTCGCCCACAACTACTTCACCAACTACCACTACCACGCCCTCATCTACCACCACACCTACACCTGGCCCACGATCCTCACCCTCTTCTACTTCATCCACAACAACGCCCACCACCTCAACCACTCAATCCTCTACCACGCCATCCTCTACAAGCACCACGTCCCCAACCACCACATCACCAACTACAACAAGCACCACACCCCACCACCACATCACCAACTACCACAAGCACCACGTCCCCTACCACCACATCGCCTACAACTACTAGTACTACGTCGCCCACAACTACTTCACCAACTACCACTACCACGCCCTCATCTACCACCACACCTACAACTGGCCCACAATCCTCACCCTCTTCTACTTCATCCACAACAACGCCCACCACCTCAACCACTCAATCCTCTACTACACCATCCTCTACTACCACTCCTACAACTGGCCCACAAACCTCGCCCTCTTCTTCTTCATCCACAACAACGCCCACCACCTCAACAACTCAGTCCTCTACCACGCCATCCTCTACCAGCACCACGTCCCCCACCACCACATCATCATCTACCACAACTACACCATACTCCACTACCACGCCTACTACTGGCCCTCAAACATCACCTTCTTCGACTTCTCCAACAACATGCATCCCTGTGTATGACTGGACGGATTGGGGACCCTGTTTGCCTTGTTACTCAACGCAAGGAAGTCGCTCACGTGTTGGGTATGTCTTTTCCGTACCTGTTGACGTTTTTGTTGCTCTCTCTCTCTCTCTCTCTCTCTCTCTCTCTCTCTCTCTCGCGTACACTTAGCCTAGGCTTAAATGTTATAGATCTCCATAGTCATGATGTCGTATCCATTCTGTATAGGTGTGAGCCTGCACTAATGCTTTTCTTTACGTTTTTCTTTTTAACCATTAGTTTCATGTTATTCCGCTTGAATTTGGAGAGAGAGAGAGAGAGAGAGAGAGAGTTCGTGTAGTAGAATGTAGGAAGGACAAGATAGAAGAAAGGACGCTGTACCTAATCTTTCATCCCTGAAAATTAATTGTCATTATCATTCTCTCTCTCTCTCTCTCTCTCTCTCTCTCTTAAACTGCGCAAGCAACAAAGACCCTCCTGCTTTAATTAACTACTCACCACTCAGTGGCCTATTAATTAAGGAGAGAAGGCAGACTGGAAGAAGTGGGTTAGTAGCTTTTTTTAAATGTGAAAGACGGAGACTGACGCACGTGTAGAAGAAATGTGTTCCAGACTCCAGCCACCTGATACTGGAAGATCTTTTTGCCAATAGTAAGCTTCACATGGGGGTGAGAAGGTTGTTTGTTTTTGGTTTGTTTTTGTTTTTTTGTGTTTTTTTTTTTTCTGTCTCTCTGAGCTGGACAGGACAGGTATTGGCGGGTCAGAATAGGCTGAGAGTGTGCCAACAAAGAAACGGTACACAAGCGTACGTAACGAAACGTATGTAAAGAAACGGTACGTAAAGCAGCACCTGGCGGGATGAGCAGCTCCCCACCGTGGCAAAAACATGTTTCGCACAGATACTGCCACTACTCAGTCAGTGGTCCCCCTAAGGTGTATCAGTTTCCGAGATTTGTAAACTTGTAATGTCGCAAGCAACCACGTGCGAGGTCTCCCTCGCTCTCTCTCTTGTTTAGAGTGACCGGAGGTTACTGGTCAACATTATGCATTGCTTGGTTACTTCCGCCTATCCGTCGGCCAAAGCCCATTACTCATGACTTGTACATGTATGGGCTTCTAATACGTCATTTTATACCCTCTAGACAGGGTATGCAAAAATGTATGCTATATATGATGTGGTGTGTGTGTGTGTGTGTGTGTGTGTGTGTGTGTGTGTGTGTGTGTGTGTGTGTGTGTGTCTGTTTTCTTATATTGCGAATTTTACTCATGTATATGTTTTCTATCTATTATAGTCGTTTCTTTAGTCATTCTGTAGTGCCTTTTTGTGTAGCAACGGCTGACTCAGTGACTGAAAACTGACCACTGTATGGCCAAATCTTTTCTGTTGTAAAATAAAGTTCGTTCTCTCTCTCTCTCTCTCTCTCTCTCTCTCTCTCTTTAAAGCCAAAGTAGTTCCCATTCCAAAATCAAAAGACCTCAGTGATTTGAATAACTATCGTCCCATATCAGTACTTTCAGCGTTAACAAAGCCTCTAGAGAGGCATGTTCATACCCACCTTCTTGAGTTCCTTGATCAAAATAATCTCCTCCATATTCATCAATCAGGTTTCAGACCAAAACACTCTTGCCAGACAGCTTTGACGCGAATAGTGGAAAAGTTTTTATCATCTATTAATAACAATTTGATGTCAGGGACCGTCTTTCTTAAAGAAGGCCTTTGATTTGGTTGACCACAGTGTTCTCCTAAAAAAATTAACGGCTTACCATTTACACGATAAGGCAATGGCATTCTTTCAATCATACCTGAGTGACAGAAAACAAAGTGTTTTTACAAATGACAAATTTTCATTACAAGGGAATGTTATATATGGCGTACCCCAGGGATCTATCCTAGGACCCTTGCTGTTTATATTGTTTATTAACGATTTACCTTTACACATCACTGACACAAATGTTGATTGCGATCTATTTGCCGACGACACAGTCTCCATGTCTCCGGCAAAAATACATTTGATATTAGCCACAGTTTACAAGCTAGTCTAAACGAAGTATATACCTGGTGTACAGAAAATCGCATGTTATTACACCCAGCTAAAACAAAAAGCATCTTGGTAGCTACTTGGTAGCTACTCGGCAGAAACACCAGCTAAGGCCGGCCCCTTTACGGCTCTGTCTGAACGCTGAGCCCATTGAACAAGTCACTGAACGACGTTTCCTGGGTATACATGTTGATCAACACCTTCAGTGGGAAACCCACGTTAATGCTTTGTGCAAGATGCTGTCGAAAAACATCTTTCTGCTCTCTAAACTGAGGGATATCACTGATGTACATAGTCGTAAACTTTTCTTCCTCGCACATATCAAATCGCACATCGATTATATATCTACTGTGTGGGATGGGTGCGGTGAGATACACAGAAACAGGCTAAATTCATTTTACAAACGGGCTGTAAAAATGGTCTTACCGGGACCTATCCCGACTACTTATAAAATGAAGAAACTTGGTATACTTCCTCTTCAGCAACAGCTCATATACAATAAGTGTGTCCTAATGCACAAAATCCTTCATGATTCAGCTCCACCTTACTTGTCTTCCCTTTTTGCTTCACAGATTGAACGTAGTCGGACCTCGAGGAACGGTATTCTGACTTTACCCTACCCCGTATTGATTTGTACAAAACCAGTCTTACTTTTGCCGGGGCATCTCTTTGGAACTCACTTCCGGTGCCTTTAAAAGCAGTAACTTCTTCCAAAACGTTTAAAGAATTACTACGGAGGCATTTGTTTGACTGTCTATAATGTTATAACTAGTCAATAGACGCTTTACATGATACGTACTGTATCACTGAACAGACTGGGCTCGTAAACTCCGGTGTATGGATGTTTCAGACACGCCCACTAGGCCCGGTGCATTTGTCTGCACATGCGCATTTCTTTATATGTAGATTCCTTACACTGTTTGTTGTTTAACTTTTTCTACTTACTACTATTCGTTTGCTGAGTAATCTTTTTGTTTTCCTACTTACTACTATTTGCATGTTTGTTTCACTTTTTACTTTTTTAGTATTAGCAACGGCAAGTTTGTAAACTGACGAACCTTCTCTGTCAAAACTTTTACCGTTGAAAAATAAAGTTTCATCATCATCATCATCATCATCATCTCTCTCTACCCCCCCCCCCCCCCGGCCCCATGGGCTCGCCTTCACGCGGCGGGGCTGATTTCGCCAAGCTTGCCCACCCCTTTTGCTCTTTCTTCACTCTTATTTCTGCCTCCCTCGGTCCATTCACCTGTCTTTTGTTCTCTTAAAATCTCCTCCGGGGGGAGGTCAGTAAGCGGGTGTCTGCTGACCCTTGGTCCAGTGAGACATCTGAGGGTCGTTTCTGAAGGCCGACTTCACTGGATTCCCCCCACCTGGTCTTCAGCCTGGCGGGCTTTGTTCGCAGTGCCCCGCTGGTGCTGCTGAACACCTGTCATGTTGAAGACCTTCACAACGCACCCCTCTCTGGTGCGTTGTTTTCCCAAACCGCCTCACGGCGGGGAGGTTCCGTGTTGGAGCGGTCTGTTCTCCAACTGCCTCCCAGGCATGTTGTCTTCATTGGTAACTAAGGAATTTTCCTTCCTACCTCTCTGTCTATCCCTCACCAGCCCATTCACCTGTATCTTTCTCTTTAAAACCTCCCGAATTTAGCCGCTCTGTCCTTCCTCTCTTCTCTCAGCTGATTTCTAAGTTCGGCCCTTTCATCTACATTTCTTCTTTTTAACTCCTCACTCACGCCTGCACTACCAGTGGCTAGGAATAAGTGATGTTGGGCATATGCTGCGAACTGGTTTATTGCGCCTAGGAGATGATAAGTTGCAATATTTGCTGTATATGCGCTTAGTATTTATCTTTTTTTTACCTAGTTGTAATTGTCATTTGTTTTCTACGCTTTTTTGTAACCGGGAGTTCGATAAATTAGCATGAAGGTGCAGCGTCTCCTGCATGTCCTAGGTTTATATTGCCCCGTACACGAGTTTGCATCCTTTGTCCACCGTTACATTTTTGTTTTTTCATGTAGTGCAGGCACACTCAGCCGCGAATTAGTCTTTGTGGCTTGCGCGGCTTTAAGCCCTAAAAACTCACTCACTCACTCCCCCCCCCCCCCCCCCCCCCCCGCCTCTCCCTCAGTGACGACGATCGACAAACATGGCGGATGCCGTACTGATACGGGCGGTTGAGTGGTCATCAAACGTCAGTGTGTTGTATTCGGAGGGTGTTTGGGGGGTTTAACGTCTTTTTCCACCACATACGGGTGATATCAAAGACGGGGCAACGATAAAAAGCCAGCACAAATAATTATTTGGCTCCAGCCGGGATACGAACTCACGACCCGAGCATTAGAAGTCCAGCGCTCTGGACCATTCGGCCACCCCGGCTCCCCGTGTTGTATTCGGAAACCTACTCATCTCTAAAGGATAGGCTGTTACGGGCAGACGGGTGCGGTCACGAGCGTAACTGTTCCAAAACAGAATTCTCACTATATAAAGCCTTGCACTGGTGGCAATGGTTTCTTTAAGAAAAAAAAAACATGGCTGACAAAGACTTGGCACTAGCCAGGAAATAGTCTTTGTTGCGGCTGTGAACCTTAAATACCCCCCCCCCCCTCAAAAAAAAAAAAGTGTGAGCAATAACGTTGCAATATTAACGTGCAGCACGTGCGTGAGCTGTTGTGCGGTCGGTACTGAGATCAACGAGACGGAATCCTGCTTCGACTGCCAATGCAATATTACAGCCGAGGATATTGAAGATGAGCTTGGCTTCCTGCCTGATGACAACATACTGGGGACCATCGAGAACACGACTGAGGTTGTGTACATCAACGAGAACGTCACGGAGTACCTGGAGGTCAACACGACCGTCATAGCTGACTGTTACTACTGGTGAGTCCAGAGACATACTTTGGTCATTGTTACTCCTGGTGAGTCCAGACACATACATTGGTTTCTGTTACTCCTGGTGAGTCCAGACACATACATTGGTTTCTGTTACTACTGGTGAGTCAAGAGACATACGTAGGTCACTGTTACTACTGGTGAGTCCAGAGTCATACGTGGGTCACTGTTACTATTGGTGAGTCCACAGACATGCATAGGTCACTGTTACTACTGGTGAGTCCACAGACAAACACAGGTCACTGTTACTACTGGTGAGTCCAGAGATATAATTATATTGGTTACTGTTGCTGCTGGTCAGTCAAGAGACATACATAGATCGCTGTTACTACTGATCAGTTGAGAGACATACATAGGTCGACGTTACTACTGTTGAGCCCCGGCCGGGACATCCATACGTCACTGTTACTACTGGTCCCCCTCCCCCTCCACACACACACACACACACACACACACACACACACACACACACACACACACACACACACACAACGAGCTAATGAAAATGTCAGCGAAAACAAGAAACGAACATTAACGTATCAAAACGTTGCTGTCAACAGTGAGTGCCTGTATAACGGATCTCTGGTGTGCTACGTGGACCCTGCCTGCTTCACGCCTTCCACGACGCCACCAAGTGAGTAAATCCAAGTGTTAACCCCCCCCCCCTAATCCCCCCACCTCCCCCCATCCCCCCTGCAAACAAGGGACGCGAAAGCGTATCCAACGTTTTGAATTTGTGAAAACACATAACTCTGCTGGGAATTTTTCCCAGTTGCATACTGACAGACGGTTATTTCCCTTTGACTGGTATAGAGTTAGAGACCGGTATTGCTAGTGCTGCATATATATAGTTCCGCACTTTATGATGTCATGTCTGAGTATAGGGTAGGGGGGGGGTTTGGGGGTTTAACGTCCACCACATTGTCTGAGTATAAAGCCAGAAAAGTGACGATCCCTTACATCGGGCCAATTCAGCCAAGTGTTTTGAACGTGAGGACCCCAAATGCGGATAACACAGAGAGTTAAAGGGCGATCATTCGGGCCGATCATCGGGGGTTCTTTCCCGGTACTCCGGCTTCCCCCCCCCCCCACCCTGCTCTGGAAATGTTCAGCCCACAAAATCTGAAAATAATTGCATTTCTAAATTTCGAAACTTAAATAGCTAAGCTGACCCTTCGCACTACGTGATTCTGATGTGTTCGTGTCCAGTGACTGAGAGAATGCGTGTGACTCACGTGAGCGTGCGTCAGTGTTGGGTTTAGCTCGCGGCGCTTTAAGCCAATAATATTCAAGAAATTGGGTGACCCGCCCCTACAATACACAGTATTATTATAAAGGGTCACCTGTTTAGTTATGAGTGCGTTTGTACGCTCGAAATTCTCTATCAGATCTGAATGATTTGTAGAGCTGTGAATGTTGTCTCCACTTTGCGTGAGCGGGCCCGGCGAACATTCAAGTTTCACGACTGAGCGGTTGGTCTTGCTCGGTGTTTTAGCCACGTCATTATGTACCCTTCTGTTGGCTCAGCGTCAGCATTTGAGATGCTGTCACTGTGCGGATGTCTAAGTGGTGTGATGATAGACACCACCAAAATAGTTCAGTACGATCTGTGAGCATAAAAATCTTCACGATTGGGCCTTTGAAGGAGGGTGGGTGGGTGTTTGGGAGTTTAACGTCCTTTTCCACCACATAGGGTGATATCAAAGACGGGGCAACGATGAAAAAGCCAGTACAAATATTTGGCCCCAGCCGGGATACGAACTCACGACCCGAGCATTAGAAGTACAACGCTCTACCATTCGACCACCCCGGGCTCCCCGGCCTTTGAAGGAAATGAAACTAAAACCCAAGTCATGTCAGTTTTGAAAGTCTCAATATGTCTGACAGGCGTACACTATCGCGCGGAAAACATTTGTGACCCGTTCTCGCGAAAGGGACCGTAAGTCGCGCTAGGCCGAACGCCGCTACAGGCGAAAAGAGTGCCGGGGGGGTCGTATCAGTATGGCCGCCTTGTGACTAGCCAACTTCAACAGCTGATATCTCTGTCAATTTTAGTAGTAGAGCTTTCATTCGTATATTGAATTAAACTGCATAACCAGTCGATTGCAGTGGTATACATATCTCAAAAGTGATAATTTTCGACTTATGGTCCCTTTTGTGAAAACGGGTCACATTTTATCGAATGCACTGAATCTGTGCATCGGAATCAGTCACCTGTGTCACAACTTTGCATCTGAAACCATTGTGGTGACTCTGGCCGGCGTATATATACGTTGCTATCGAAGTGTACCGCGCACTGAGCAGGCGGCGGTATTTGGTTGCGGACCTGCTAGACGGCGCTGATGGGTGGCTACTTTTAGAAGATCTGTCGAGCCTCACATCGGCCAAAAATAGCCACTAGGATCAGAGAAAGTCGTACTCTCTCAGTTTAGAAGCCACAAAGTCACGAAAACGGTCGCGAAGGTCAAATGAAACATCCTTCTATATGACAAACAGCCTTAAGCCTGCTCTTAACTGGGCACTGCGCGCGAAACACACATGTGCACATCACAGTCGTTGCGCTCGGTGTGTCTACTAATACAAAACTGAACACAGCGGTGCTCGGTGACGAACCGATTGAAGATGCACGCCATTCACGGTTTGTACGCCGAGTGACGTAGTACAGCCAATGAGAATCTGTTGTGGAAACAACAGTCGCAGTTGTGGCTATTTGAAATCCAGCTTGCTGTGATGACGCCACAGCGGCGGAAATCCCCAGAATCACAACTGTGTCACAACTGTGGACAGCACTGTGGCGCTCCGCAGTGCCTAGTGTAGAGCAGGCTTTAGATCTTCGAAAGCGGCAGTTTTGCATGTCAGCGGCGTTACGAAGATATAGGCTCTAAACGACCTTGAACTAGTCCCGAGAGAATAATGCACAACTAACCCGATCGTTCTCCTGTGCACAGCAACAACGGTGCTCTGCACCACGTCCTGGGCCCAATGGTCCGGCGACTGTCCCGAGTCCGGTCCTTGCAATGTCGTTGTGACCCGAAATCGCACGTGCGATACGAGCAACCCCGACTGCAGCTGCGGCCCCCGGTAACTACACGGACACACAGGTCAAGACTTGTCCGTGTACCACCACTACAACTCAAACCACCACCGGTACCTCTCTCTCTCTCTCTCTCTCTCTCTCTTTGAACGTAGATGTAGTCTCTTATACAGTTGCGAATTTTTTTTATTTTTTTTCTTCATTTTTTGGCTTATATTTATTTGTTTGCTTCATGATTGTCCTTGACTGTTTGTTTGTTGCTTCATTTATTTATTTTCTTCTTCTTCTTCCTTTCTTTCTTTCTTTCTCTCTTTTTTTAATTTAGGGTAGCAACGGCAAGTTTGAAAATGGTAACTGTGCCAATAGCTTTACCGTTGATAAATAAAGGATCATTGTCATTGTCATTGTCTCTCTCTGTAGCTTGGTGAATATGTAATTTATGCTTGTGACTCGGATCATTTTAAACTAGCTTGCTGGCCCAGCTAGTTGCTTCCTCGCTCACATCAGATTACTAATGCAATTGCTCCCCCCCCCCTCTCTCACTCTCTCTCTCTCTCTCTCTTTGTTTCTCTGTGTGTGTGTGTGTGTGTGTGTGTGTGTGTGTGTGTGTGTGTGTGTGTGTGTGTGTGTGTGTGTGTGTGTCTTGTATTGTATTGTTTTGTTTTGTTTCTATTCGTGTCGTTCTTAGCAGTAGCAGTAATCATAATTGTAGCGATCAGTATTAGAAGTAGCAGTTTTAGTTTAGTAGAGCGCAGAAGTAGTCGGAGTAAAAGTGGTAGCAGTAGTAGTAGTAATAGTAGTAGTAGTAGTAATCGTACAAGAAGTAGTAGCAGTCGTAGTAATAGTGGTGGTAGTAGTTGCAGTAGTAGGAGTAGTCCTGAATTGTAGTACTAGTAGCAACAGCAGTGGTTGTAGGAGTGGGTGGGTGTTTGGGGGTTTAACGTCCTTTTCCACCACATACGGGTGATACCAAAGACGGGGCAACGATGAAAAGCCAGCACAAATATTTGGCCCCAGCCGGGATACCAATTCACGATACCAATTCACGACCCGAGCATTAGAAGTCCAACGCTCTACCATTCGGCCACCCCGGCTCCCCAAGTGGTAGTAGTGGCTACAGCAGCAGTAGTAGTAGTAGTAGTAGCAGTATATGACTTCACACTGACATATTCCATTTCAGCGTGCCCATACATGCGCTGCTCCAACCCTTGCAACGACACATGCCGTTACTACCGTGACGACAACTGTACTGTGACGTCAGATGAGTGCGTCCCCGTGTGCGGATGTCCCCCTGGGCAGCGGCTGAATGAGCTGAACGTGTGTGTTCCGGAAGAACAGTGTCCCTGCTACTATAACGGCCAGTACTACCCGGTCGGCTTCGGCATCACATACCCTGACCCGCTGCGAGCGTTGGTGAGTTGTCGTCCACGGTTTGGGGACGTCAGTGGCACGCGTTAGATCCTTTGTTGATCTTGGGGTTTATTGTCCCTTTCACATCACTGATAAGTCTGATCTGAAAGGCGGGGTAACGAGGGAAATCCAGCACGATTTAGGTGTGGTTTGGTGCTGATTGTTTGTTTGTTTGTTTGTTTGTTTGTTTGTTTGTTTGGGGGGATGTTTGTGTGTTTGTTTATTTGTTGTTGGTGGTGGGGGTTTTTTTTGGGTTTGTTTTTTGTTTTGTTTTTGGTTTTGTTGTTGTTTTGTTTCTTTTTAAGTTGTTTCTCTATAGAGAAACAACTTTATGAGACGGGGCAGATTTTGCTACGCGCAGCAGCAAGTTTCAGTGATACAATACAAGACTGTGACGTTTCTCCACACAATACTTACTTTCACGCACACAGTGACGTAACGAAATCTGCGTCATAGACACCTTACGTGCACACTATGCTGCTGCGTTCTTTTTGGCGGGAGTGACGTGTGTGTGTGTGTGTGTGTGTGTGTGTGTGTGTGTGTGTGTGTGTGTGTGTGTGTGTGTGTGTGTGGACGGATGTAATGATGACTATCTCCTAAACCACCTCGTTGGGGGCCTTTTTACTTTGAGATAAAATGGGAATTCACCTTCTCCAGAGCTACCTTTCACGATTTTTAGCCTGCCGCATTTTCAGAAGAGTCATCGCCAATTTTAAAAAATCGGTCATGTTACGAATTTTTTCGAAAAAGTTGTTCAAATTCCTTCATTTTCTAGACTTTGGAAGTTCACCCAATCACACTGCCTGTATTCGTGCTACAGCTCTGTAGCTCTGACTGGTTTTGTGTAAAAAAAAAAATTCCGAGGTAGGGGTTGTTTGCATATAAGGCCAAATATCTATGAAAAGACTCTTTCAAATTACTCATCATTCCGGTATTTTTGTCACTTATGCCAACTGCACATATGACATGAACTACTGCACTATTATAGCTTTAGTATTAAGAATAACAGAGCTTTTAGATAAACACATTTTTTCACGTTTCTGCGAGAAGCGCTGGTCAAAAAAGTTCCAATTTTGCAATTTCGTAAGTACAACCCGAGGCACTTAAGTCCACGTTTCATCAGCTCTCTAGATCTTCCAGATTTTATATCAAAATTAATTCAGTCACGGAAGTCACAGAAACAACAAGGAAATCACAAGATATGAAGAAGTATCACCTGACAGACGAGCAGCTTGAGGCTGACGTCAAATGTTTGGTTCACAGACAAAATCTGCAAGTATTGTCACTGCTTCCGACATTTCATCAGCCCTCTAGATCTTCCTGATTTCATGTGAAAAATAATTCAGTCGGAGAAGTCACAAAGCCAACAGGGAAATCACAAGACATGAACAAGCATCCTCAGACGATCTCAGTGCTAGAGGCTGACGTCAAAAGTTTAGTTCACGGAATTGACGTCATCTCTCTCTCTCTGTATGACGACCTGCCTGAGGCTGACGGCAAATGTTTAGTTCACGGAACTGACCTCTCTCTCTCTCTCTCTCTCTCTCTCTCTCTCTCTCTGGGGAGCCAGGGTGGCCGAATGGTAGAGCGTTGGACTTTCAGTGCTTGGGCCGAGAGTTCGAATCCCGGCCGCTGGGGCCAAATATTTGTGCTGGCCTTTTTCTCGTTGCCCCGTCCTTGATATCACCCTTTTGTGGTGGAAAAGGACGTTAAACTCCTAAACACCCATCCACCCACCCTCTATCTCCGCCTCTCTCTCTCTCTCTCTCCCCCTTCTTCCCCCACCCGGCCCCACCCCCAGTCACGTGGCTAACCGGTCGAGGTCGTAGAGGATCTAGTGTCGTTGGTAGAACTTGGAGAGGGGAGAACCGGCAACAATAACAACAAAACAGACAAAATAATATGAAGTTTGGAGAAACAACTTTGTAGGACGGGGCCGTTCCTCCTTGTTTGTTTTGTTTTGTTTTTGTTTTTGCTGTTTGTTTGTTGCTGTTTTGGGGTTTTTTGTTTTGGGTTTTTTGGGGGTTGTGTTTGTTTTTGTTTTTTGTTTGGGGGGTTTTGTGTGTGTGTGTGTGTGTTTTGGGGTTTTGTTTGTTTGTTTGTTTGTTTGTTTTGTTTTTGTTTGTTTTCTTTTGTTGTTTTTTTGTTTGTTTGTTTTTTTTGGAGGGGGTGTTGTGGGGGGGGGGGTATATTTGTTGTTGTTCGGGGGGGGGGGGGGGGAGAGGGGGTGTTGTTGTTCGGTTTCTTTTTGTCCACAGTAAGGATTCGAACTCGCGACTCGAGCACTCAGCGAAACAGTGGTTGGTTGGTTGGTTGGTTGGTTGGTTGGTTGGTTGGTTGTAAAGAGCCAGAGTCCGAGCTCAACCACCCCCTGCCCGCTGTATCAATAGACTTGTTGAAAAGAACAAGCCACTGCACACCACTAGGATCCAGTAGCCACCACTATTACGCCTCCCCGCTAGACCCGAGACCGCTGCAAATTGCACGACAGTGGCTTGAAGTGGCTTCTAGTGAAAGTAAAAAAATGATTTGACAAGGGCTATTAAGACTTAACGTCCTCTTACAACACATAAGACTAAACATAAAAGACGGGACACGAGGGAAAAAGTCAGCATGTTTTTACAACCAGTTCAATCAACTTTGGTCGTTTGTTCTGAATGACATGATCTTGCTTTCCAGCGAGTGCAATGATGAAGACCGTTACTTCTGTTATCCCATACCTGGCTGTGAGTACATCATCTGCCGCCATAAAATCTCTCTCTCTCTCTCTCTCTCTCTCTCTCTCTCTCTCTCTCTCTCTCTCTCTCTCTCTCTCTCTCTTGTCTAACTGTGTTGTATACTGGCTTTATACATTTTCATTATTACACTTTCATTTTTACATTCATTACATTACATTGATAATAATAATAATAATAAATTGCTTTTCTGTAGCGCAGTATCCCAGCAGACGCTGGCTCAGAGCGCTTTACAATTACACACACACACACACACACACACACACACACACACACACACACACACACACATCACTTTCATAACATACAGCTGGGATCTCGATAAAATGAGCTGGGGGAGGGGGGAGGGGGGAGAGTATTTACAGACGGAAGCAACAAAGACCCTTTCGCAGCTAATTAACTAAGAGGGAGAGAAGGCTGACTGGGAGAAGTGGGGTTTTTAGTTTGTTTTTAAAAACTGTGAAAGATGCAGACTGACGGACAGAGGAAGAGGATTCCAAAGGAAGAGGATTCCAAACATTAGATTATTACACCAGCATAGTTACATTAGTATTACATTAGCGCAGTTTCCTATGTGTAGTGTCTTTTCAAAACTGGAGCTGTACGTCTGATGTTTTCGTCCCACAGGTTGTATCTACAGCGAATGGTCTAACTGGACGGACTGTGACGTGAATTGTGGGTCAGGAGAGAGAACAAGGAGAAGGTGAGACTGCATTGTGTAAATAAACATAAACCAGTAAACCGGTACTCAGTAAAGAGCCAAAATGTTCTATATCGATCAGTACCGCGTTTTGTTGCTCTGTAGATAGTGGATGGCATCTTGCAGGTTTGCACTTTTCATCATTCTCTGAGCCGTGGGTGATGCGCGTCCGGTCGGAACCTTTGATCGAAGTCTCCCGACACGAATGAGTAAAACGTGCTGTTTCCATGTTCACTAAGCCAGCTTATATTTTGGTGCAGTTTCGCTTGTGAGTGCGCCTTGACGCTATATATACTCTATCCTGATAATTAGTAGAGCTTCTAATGCGATACAGTGTATTAACCGCGGCAGTGAGTACGCTTCTGTCAGCATTTGAGATGCGGGTGGATGGGTGGGTAGGCGGGCATTTGGGAGTTTAACGTCCTTTTCCAACAGGTATGGGTGACACCAAAGACGGGGCAACAAGAAAAAGGCCAGCACAAATATTCGGCCCCAGCCAGGATTCGAACATTTGAGATGCTGTCACTGTGCAGGTGTCGAAGTTGTGTGATAGCTACACACCGCGAAAACAGTTCAGAAAGATCTGTGAGCATAAAAATCGTTAAGAAAACCCCCTGTTCACTATCTGTTTACTTGAACGACCTGTCAGTATTGCAATAAACCTGTTTAAACCAAGATAACCCCTTTAAACGTTGCGAGGTTTCGGTCGTTAACAGAGTAGGCCTGAACCCGTCGTGCCCAGAGGAGGACGTCGAGACCATTACCTGTGTTGGGCGCTGTGTGTGCGTCATTGACGGTATAGAGTACCCTAACGGCACGTCCTGGACACCAGACAACAACCCATGCTACGTGTGGTGAGCAGGAGCTCCTCCCTTACTGAACCGTGATATCCGCCTTAAGTTAATTAATTCATGCAGCCCCGTTACCAAGCTCAACCCGTTGTTTTGCAGTGTGTGTGTATGTATGTAGGTGGGTATTGGATGTTGGTATGTATGTAGGCGTGCTTGTGTGTATGTGTGGCGGTATGTATGACTGACTGCATCTATGACTATGTAAGTATGACTGTATGACTATGTATGTATGACTGACTGTATCTATGACTGTTTCAGTGTATGTATGTATGTATGTATGTATGTATATGCATGTATGTATGTATGTATGTATGTATGTATGTATGTATGACTATGTATGCATGACTGACTGTATCTATGTATCAGTGTATGTATGTATGACTGTATGTATGTATGTATGTATGTATGTGTGTATGTATGTATGTATGTATGTATGTATGTATGTATGTAGGTTTTTCTTCGTATTTATTTGAATATTTTTTCTATTATTCCTGTATTCATTTATCCCATTTTTTAATTAGTACATTTGTAAACCACCTAGAGCCCTGGCTTTGGAGATTAAGCGCCATGAAATTCCTCATTATTATTATTATTATTATTATTATTATTATTATATTCTATGTGTTTATACGATGTTTGAACTGTGTTCCTTTCGGTAGTTTGCACGTTTGGAGTTTTTAACAACGGCAAGTTTGAAGACTGGTCTTCAAACCAAAAAGCTTCTATCTTTCTCAGATGAATTTCATTTCATTTCATTTCATAACCATACCTACTCCTGTTGGACTGTCTCATGCCTAATCGGTACGCACAGAGTGTAGAGGCGAGCTTTTTCAGTTGTTCTGAGAAGAAATGCCAGTCCAGTTGAACTTTGTATACGTGTGGGTGTATGGTGATGGGGGGGGGGGATTGGGATGGTGGGTGGGGGTGGGGAGGTTGGGGGAGGATGGGGGTGATGGTTAAGTGGGTGATGATGGTGACGGTTGTTCGTGTTCTCTCTCTCTCTCTCTCTCTCTCTCTCTCTCTCTCTCTCTCTCTCTCTCTCTCTCTCTCCCCCCCCCCCCCCAAAAAAAAAAATCGTAGAGAATACGCAAAAAAAATAAAAAAACACGATACATACATACCTTTATTTACAGTTCTTGCTACGAGGGTAACGCCACATGCGGTCCTGATCCGACAAAAGAAGGTACGCTGTTCATCATTTCTTATTGTGCAGACATTTTTGGAATTGGAACTTGATCTTCCTCATCTGCAGCTACAAGATATTTTGCTTTTGTGCATTTAACTTCGTGAGGGGTGAAGTGAAGAGGGAGAGGGGAATTGTATAGGCACGTACTAATAACTAACTAACTAACTAACTAACTAACTAACTAAATAAATAAATAAATAAATAAAGTCCTCAGAACTCTCCGCCTTTGTCGGTACTCCCACCTCACACTTCCAGATCTCAAACCGTTTTCTGCGACTCCAGTGTCTGTTAAGATCACATTTTGCGGTTTACACTACCTTCCAAGTGTATTAAAGCCGCTATATGCAATTTATACGTTTCATTAAAGTTGTTTCTCTCTATGGAGAAACAACTTTGTAGGACGGGGCCGTTCCTCCTTGTTTGTTTCTTTCGTGTGAAAGCACGGCGAAGAGTATTTGATGTGTGAGAAGGTTTATGTATGTATTATTGTATATACTTTGTAACTTACGACCATTTTTCCCCCTGTCAACAGTGGATGGCGAATGGACGACGTGGGGAGACTGGAGCCTGTGTGAAAGCGGAAAGAACTGTCGGGATTACTATAGAGTACGGTGCAGATCCTGCCAGGAGCCGCAGTGTGGAGGAGCCGACTGCGTGGGTCCCGCTGTACAAGAAACGCCGTGCAACGATAACCCTTGTGAGTATACCGAAAGCAGAACTTCTGACCTTCAACGCGCCATTCCATGTTCAGACACAAAACCATCTTTCAGGTAAAAATCTGAAAACCCACGTTTTCACTGCGCTCAACCAACAGCTGTTTCCACACCATCATCTGCTCTGTGTGTGTGTGTGTGTGTGTGTGTGTGTGTGTGTGTGTGTGTGTGTGTGTGTGTGTGGGGGCAGCAGAGGCCGTGTATTATGCTGCACATTATGTGTTTGTAGTTAAATGTATGTGTGGAGGAAAGTTGTACAGTATGTGTTTCTGTGTGAGTGAGGGCGTGTCGACTGTACTCAGGGAGCGCGGGCGTTCCTTAATAAATAATAATTATTATTATTATTCACTACGAGACAACTTATGTTTGGAACAGTTTCGCTCTGTGAGTGCGCCTGTACGCTCAAAGTAGGCTAGCTTGATGATTGGTAGAGCTCGGAATGCGCGACAGTGCTGTCTAAAAGCTCGGCGAAACAGCGAAAAGTCAAATTCTCCTACTCAGCGGCTGACCGTGCCGCAAGCCTGTCGCTCAGTATTTATTATCCGTGTCAAGTATACCTTTCCGTTGGCTCAGCGACGGCATTTCAAATATACTCAATAAACTGACTGACTGACTGACTGACTGACTGATATGTATGAAGATGAACCATCAATGTATGGATTCTGCTTGTGACCATGCAGGCTGTGAGGTGTTCACGTGGAGTGACTGGAGCGACTGTTCTGTGACGTGCGGTGGGGAAGGTTCGCGGACACGTCACAAGATTTTTGCAGACGACGCCACTGAAGCGGACTGCGTCGATACCGAAGATGTGGAGCAGTGTGGCCACTGTGAATGTGAGTGTGTCTTTCGTCTTCGTCAGCCATTTTCTACCCTTTCAGCGCCAATCTCGCATTTCGACGTGCACGGAGCTGAACGTCAAGATGTCACATAGCAAGCCGCGTAATACTGCCGTACAGGCTTGGTTTGCAGCGAAGGCGCTTGATTGCTAGACACTTTCATGGTTGTATTCATACAGAAAAAAAGCACGGCACTTTCAGAGAAAGACGCATTTCTCCAGTAATTTTATGAGAAGCTAATTAAGAAACCAGTTTCCGTGCCCTCTTTCGGCAAACAATCGTAGAGCTTCGTGAGTGGCATTCCCCCTCCTCCCCCCCCCACCCCCTCCTTTTCTTTCCATTCAACCCGCCTATTGTTATTGTGACATGCTTTTCTTTGGTTTGCAGGCACCGACGTCACAATGGAGTCGTGGGAGCAGTGGTCAAGCTGCACGACAGAGGACATGCACAACTGCGGCTGGGGCAAGAGGTTCCGCCGGCGACAAGGGCCAGCGTGTGAAAACATCGATCTGACGGACATGGAGGAGTGCTTCTTGGGGCCTTGCGGTAAGAGGCACGGGCAAACATCCTTGGTACCGGTTTCGAGTCCCCTGGTGGGCAGGAATTTTGTTGGGGATTTTCCTGTGACCTAATCGAGTCGAATTCGCGTGCAGACTCGTCTGCGGCGCTTGTATTGCCGTAGAGTACTCTGTCTACGCACGCATAAACATCAAGTGTGCGCGTTAAAAATCCCATTCCCATAGCTACTGCATGAAAACAAAACTGACACAAAAAGTGAGTGGTACTGACAGTGACGTAATTCAGAGACTCTTCCACACTGGCAATGACGAAATTGGGACTCTTTGGCACTGACGGTGACGTAATTGATAGACTCTTTGGCGCTGGTAGTGACGTATTGAGAGACCCTTTGATACTGGCAGTGACGAAACTGGGAAACTCTTTGGCGCTGGCGGTGACGTAATTGATAGACTCTTTGACGCTGGCAGTGGCGTAATTGAGAGACTCTTTGGCACCGGTAGTTGAGACCGGAGTGAGTAGAAAAGAAAGTATTTAAACAAAACCATGTATCGCTGTAACACTATTACCCATTAGAGCACTTCCCGACGTTTTCGTTTCAGACTGTAACGAAGGCTTTGAGTACAGCAACCACTCGCTCTGCCAGCCGACGTGCACTAACCAGTATCCGGACCCGTTCTGCTCTCTCGAGCTTGAACCTGGATGTGTCTGTAGCGGGCCCATGTTCTTCGATGGTACTGAGTGTGTGCCGCAAGAACAGTGCAACGAGTGCATCTACGAAAACCGCACTTACCAGGTGAGACTGTCGCGGTGTCGTTGAGTGCGCCTCTGTTGGCTCAGTGCCAGGATTACAGACGCTGTCACTGTGCAGGTGTCTAAGTGGTGTGATGATAGATACCACGAAAACAACTCAGAGTGGTCTGTGAGCATAAAACTAGTAGAATTAGCCCTCTTAACATGAGTTCCCGCCAAAAGCGAGGTTGTGGACCACCCTGAGGGATCCGGGAATAAGGGTGGGTGGGTGGGTGTTTGGAGGTTTAACGTCCTTTTCCACCGCATAGGGTGATATCAAAGACGGGGCAACAATGAAAAAGCCATCACAAATATTTGGCCCCAGCCGGGATCGAACTCACGACCCGAGCATTAGAAGTCCAACGCTCTACCATTCGACCACCCCGGCTCCCCTGGGGGTGGGGAGGGGTGGTAGCTACCCTGACAGAACGGTCCAGCTGAACACCATTCGATCCAGGCGGACTGACAGGTCATCCACATTTGATTGATCCTTGACTGTTATGGACACACTGGAGTTACACAAGGAGGCCCTGCTTATATTTTTGACGCCAGGTCGTTAGATCTCGGGTATGTGTGTGTGTGTGTGTGTGTGTGTGTGTGTGTGTGTGTGTGTGTGTGTGTGTGTAGGAAGGGGACCAGTGGACGTGTGGATGCAGCTACTGCCAGTGCTGCCGCGGACAGACCATCGCCACACCCAGAGAATGTGACGACATGACACAATGTAACCTGGTCAGTGCCTCATTTCCATGTCATTCTCTGTGAGCTACCACGGAACCTGTCCTATCATCATCATCATCATCATCACCATTATTATTTGTTCTAGGCGTTAAACTCCAAAACATCCCGTGTAAGCGCTAAAACAGGAAACTAAAACACTAAAACTTTTTTCTTTTTTTTTTTGCTGCCACAACTCTTTGCCGGCTCCAGTGGTGTTCCTCCCTGGTAATGGGTGGAATCCACGGAGGGCTCGGAAGTTGGAGCAATTTTTATTATGCATGATGATGGGAGATGAGGATGATGGTAAGATGATGCTATGGAGGTCCGTGTGGTTTGGGACTGCGGGACAGGGCCGCATTCCACGCTTCCTGTCATAAATATCCCGGCATTAACCAGGCCCGAGAAGTACGGCACCTGCGGTGCCGGCCGTGTAATCATCCACATCATAAGACGTGTCATACCAAGGGAAGCACCCCCAAAGTCGCACCCGTGAAGTGGGTGAAGCTCGGCTGTGTGGCAACAGCCTCCCCATTGGGCCCATAGCACACCCGCTCTGGGTAGGAGCCGACCTAGGTAGGAAAAATCCCGCTTGCCTCGGCTGGGACTCGAACCCGGGTCTCCCGGTCCATAGTCCGAAGTGCTAACCACTACACTACGGGGGCCGGTAACACTAAAACTTTTGATGAGAAATGAAACTTACAAAAACAAAGAGATATACATAAACGAAAGACATGAAGTTTCAAGAGCAAAGAAGCTCCTAAGCCAACAGATTCTGAGCCTTGTCATTATTTACACGTTTACGGGCTTCTTAAAAATCAAGCTTATATTTTGGAACAGTCTCGCTTGGAATGCGCCTTTCCGCTCGAAATGCGCAATCTTAATTATTAGTAGAGCTTTTAATGCGATACAGTGCTGTCTGCACGCTGCGCGAGCGGTCGAAAAGTCCAATTCTCCTACTCAGCGACCGACCTCTTGTTCAGTCCTTGTGTTCGCCGCGTCATCGGTTGTGTACCCTACATTTGGCTCAGTGCCAGCCTTTGAGATGCTGTCACTGTGCATGTGTCTAAGTGAGATGCCAAACACCACCAAAAAAAAAAAAACCAGATCGATCTGTAAGCATATATATGTAAGCATAAAACTCTTAAGCACACCGGCCCCCGTAGTGTGGTGGTTAGCACTTCGGACCATGGACCGGGAGACCCGGGTTCGAGTCCCAGCCGAGGCAAGCGGGATTTTTCCTACCTACGTCGGCTCCTACTCAGAGCGGGTGTGCTGTGGGCCCAATGGGGAGGCTGTTGCCACACAGCCGAGATTCACCCACTTCACGGGTGCGACTTTGGGGGTGCTTCCCTTGGTATGACACGTCTTATGATGTGGATGATTACACGGCCGGCACCGCAGGTGCTGCAGTTCCCGGGCCTGGCTAATGCCGGGATATTTATGACAGGAAGCGTGGAATGCGGCCTTGTCCCGCAGTCCCAAACCACACGGATCTCCATAGCATCATCTTATCATCATCCTCATCTCCATCATCATGCATAATTTTTTAAAAATGCCCCAGCTTCCGAGCCCTCCGTGGATTCCACCCATTACCTAGAAGGAACGCCACTGGAACTGGCAAAGAGTTAGGGCAGAAAAAAAAACAAAAAACTCTTGAGCACTGGGTCTTGAAATTCCACTTCACAGGACACTCACCGAATCGAGATAACGGATGACCCATGCTGTCCGTATACGTGCACGCTCAAGAAATGTCAGCTGTACGAAAACACCGTAGCCAACATCACCATACCCATCCCTGGCGTCGGCGACTGCGTGACTACGTCACCCGTCCTGATACAGTCCTGCAGCGGCGAGTGTGGACCCAGCAGTCACAGCATCAACTACGCGACGTCCAGCCTGGCAGGGAAAGAGTGTCGCTGCTGCACGGCGCGCACGTCGTCGACCCGGACCGTGGAACTGAAATGTCCGGACAACAGTTTCCGACCACACTCCATACCCATATTAGACGCCTGCGAGTGTGACGTCAGTCCGTGTGTCACATGAGGTAGGCTTTGCGTCATCTGGGAAGATTGAGGGCCCAAGTGTCATGGTTGTAATGACCGCTTTCCTGGATGAGGGTAGATAATATGGTTTTGAGATGAAAATAAAGGTCGAGGCCTGTAATAATTTCAATTTTATGTGATCACGACTTCCCCGCCCCCCCCCCCCACCCCCACCTCCACCCCACCCCTCACCCGCCCACACTTTCTCTCACCCCAGGAAGTTTTCCTTGTTAATTACTACATGTACTTGTTTGTCAGTCTCGCAGGATCTTTCTATGTTGGGTAGGGTGGGGTGGGGTGGGGTTGGGTTGGGTGGGGGCGGGATCTTTAAGCAGCTTCGGTGAAATGAAAATGCGTGGCAGTTGTTTGTATGTTTGCCTGCTTTTGGATTTGATGTTGTTGTTGTTGTTGTTGTTAGTCAGTTTGTTTGTTTGTTAGAATTAGGATGCTGTTTGCAACAATTATAGACCAACATGATTTTTTTTTTAAATGCAGATACGAGCGACTTTCGAGGAGTTCCTAAGAGTACAGAAAACACTACCCTTATGGGAATTAAGAATTATATAGTCATTTTACGGGTGTAAGAGTTACTTGTGTCATCAGGGCCCGTAGGCTATGTAATAGTCGAGGTTAGGGTTTTTAGCCCTGGGTTAGAGTCTAACCTCGAACAAAACTAGCTCTAGGATTAAATTTTCTGTTTTTGTTTGTTTTTGGGTTTGTTTTTTTTAATCAAAAAGCGGGCCCATTCCAGCAAGGTGCCTAAGCTGTAATAGAAGGATTTTTTCTTCCTTTCTTCGCTTCCTTTTTTATTTGATTTTGCTTTTGGGATTCTTTTGTCCTAGTCTGGGTTAGGCCCGTAGCCGTGGGTTAAATTAACCGGCCTCGACTTTTACATACGGGCCCAGGTTGCTACGCACATCAGTGTATCATTAATTTTGTTCTTTGTTCCACAGGTCATGGTCAAGCTGCTAACTGAAAACTGACGGGGAAAATGGGGAAAAGAGAACCGGATGCGTCCAACCTGAACATTTCTCTATAGCCGGGCTTTGGCACTACCCGGAGCCTGCTTTGTTATGTCTGCACGCGAAACTTGACATTTTGTGAAAACTTGATGAAATGTTTTGTTAAAATTAAAGTTTGTTATGGACTTCAGCTTGGGAATAAAGCCATCGCCGGCCATCACTGAATACGAGTTGTCTCTGTGTCGGTTGCACACTGATCTTCTCAGTCCACACCGCACCAGTTGTACTGTACATTTCACTCCGCACTTCACGTGCCTATGAGCGGTGTCTGTGGGTGATTAAACCTCTTTCACACGTGACGATTTTGCACGCCCGGCTACCAGCGCCGGTAAAATGCACTCCCAGCTTATTCGGCAGTCTGCTCGCCAGAGGCACTGCCCAGGGACGCCGTCGCCACGCCTATGGATAGAACACGGAACAAGTCATTATATAGGGCTTTACATCTGGCCGACTTCAGTTTCAATGCTCGGGTCGTGAGTTCGAATCCCGGCTGGGGCCAAATACTGATTTGTGCTGGCCTTTTTCTCGCTGCCCCGTTTTTGACTGATGTCACCCTTATGTGGTGGAAAAGGACGTAAAACTCCCACCCACCCAAGCACCCACCCGGCCACCCACCCACCCACCGTGCCTCTCCTCATCATGATCCAAAAGGGGGAAAAGGGGTGCGGTGCGTTTTGGCATGACTGATTCAGTTCAGTTAAGTGCCGCAGAGCATAATTTTCATGGGACGGAGGAAACGCACTTCAACTGTTTCAATGAAGTTTGGAGGACTAATGTTTTAGCCGCCAAAGGTGGAAATCCACCAAAACCGTCTGCCGGACTCGGAGGTGGAAGATTTCAAGTTTGTTGTTGTTGTTGTTGTTCAGTGTCAGTTGTTGCCGTGTTTTGTGGTGGTGGTGGTGTTTTGTTAATGTTGTTGTTCTTCTTCTTCTCACGTTCTTCTCAGTTCAGTTCTCAGTCAGTTTGTTTCACTCACTGCCAGTGAGTGTTTTACTGGTAGTGTGTGTAAGTCACTGAGTCCGAGTCAGTCTCAGTCAGTGTAAGCTTGTGTGGTGGGTTTGTTTCTTGCTCGTTTTTCGTCAAGCTTTTGTTGTTGTTGTTGTTGTTGCATTCATTAATTTTACCACTTTTTGAAACAAACTTCTGTAAGCGTGCCAGCAACTGTTGGCAGTGAGCGCTACACACACCCCCGCAAGCCTTACGCCAGCGGGGTACATTTTCCATGCACACCGGCTCTTAGCGGGCAGGTCAAAGTTCAAATCATCCGACATGGCGTCTGCTAGAGCAACATCGAGTGGAGGCCGACAAGGATCCGGCGGTCAAACCAAAGTTGATGGAGCGACAATTTTGGCGCGTGCCCTCAAAGAGCAGGTATGGTGTTTGCTTGCAACATATCCGATATTTTACGATACGTAAAATTCGAGTTTAGTGGAATTGCAGAAGGAGTCTGTAACTTGCGATTTCAGTCGCTCGTGCACTGTACAGTGGGCATGCTGTCTCCATACGGAACTGTCCATGGGTGTCGTGGCCGCCCTTAGCACGTACGTGAGAGGGTTGACTGTCAAACTAGCTTCTTGTGGAGACAAAGAGGGACAGTGGAGGGGGAACAAAGTCTTGGCCGACCATGTTTATGCATGTCACATACATGCCTAGTGCACTTCATTAGTGCAGAGACATACATAACATGTTATGTATGTCTCTGATTAGTGATTAGCCAAGGGAAAGTTTTAGCTCTCACCACAGCAGACTGTTATCTTAGTTGGTCAGTGTTTGCCTAGCCTAACTGACGGACACCAGGGTGATAAGAGAGGATCAGGTAGTCCACTTAGCTGGACATACTTCTGTGACATTCTGTACATGAAGTAAAAGTGCACAAGTACTCCTGGGTGTGGTTCGTGTGCACTTTCTTTCCCATTGACATGACAACTGGTGTGTGTGTGTGTGTGTGTGTGTGTGTGTGTGTGTGTGTGTGACAGAGAGAGAGAGAGAAATGTCAAATGCGCATGCAGGGCCCATGACGCGGTGAAAGGGGGCAAAAGTGTAATAATTATGCCAGACATACAGATCTCACTATATGCATGCGTAAACACAGTGCATCTGTAGTGAAAAACGCAGTATACATAAAAACGTTCAAAGAGAGAGAGCAGTGTTGACTTCTGACAATCAGTTTCAATAGTTGCCAGAACTAAACACATGCTGATCCAGCTGTGTCTTCCATTTTTTTCTTTTTTCCCTTCAGGGTGTGGAGTACATGTTTGGTATTGTTGGGGTGCCCATCATTGAGGTTGCCATGGCAGCACAAGCTGCAGGAATCAAATTCATTCACATGCGCAATGAGCAAGCGGTAAGTTTATGTCACCAATATTCCCAGACAATGATAATATATAGAAAGACTAACATGATGATTAAGATGGACTCTGTCTAATTGTATTTTGAAATTTTCATCATAGTATCATCAAAAACTGTCTTTAATTTGGTTGTAGAAGCATGATAGTATGTAACTGAATGCATATGTGAGTGTAAAAGTTTGCAAGGATTTGTTATTGTATGGTAAAATGAATGTCTGCTAATACTGGTGAAAGAATTTTTATATTTATATTTTTATATTTATATTTTAGTTTCGTGCTTGCAGGCATCATATGCTGCATCAGCCATTGGCTACCTAACAAAAAGGTGAGCAGAATTCCAAGTTTCCCCCCTTTTTTTAATGTCTGATACATTGTATATTACTTCAACGACTTGTTGAAAAAATTAAAAAATTTTCACTGAGGTCTCCGCTTCATCTGCTCCCTTTCTTGTTTACAAAAAAAACTGGTGGATGGCTGTGCTTGTGAATACTCATGATGGAGCTGCATGCATGGTTGCCATTGAGTGTTAAACTTTTTTGCCAGTGACAGTGCTGTGTGTGTGCGTGTCCATGTATGACCAATCTGCCTCGGACACTTTCCCCCCTGTCAGCTCAACTGTACCTTAACTTTTTCTTGAAAACCTCATGCAGCAGTCAGTGACAGTGTTTCCGATTATGCAGAGGGTGTGCGTATTTGTATGCACAAAACTCTTAAACTGATGCACAAATTTGAGAACAGTGCATCACAAGGGACGCACGTTTTTTTTTGTCTTGCTGTAACAAACAGTATTTTTGCAGCACGCTCCCAGATTGCCTTAAGCACACTGGGACACTTTTTGTCCAGTCATAATGCTCTATTTGGTAAGCGTGTGGTTTCCTCGCCTTGCCAATTCGCCATGGTTGACACACTCAGGCAGGGGAATTGTCTGCCTAAAGGCAAATTTCTGCCTAAATGAAATTGGGTTTCCGCCTAAAAAAGGAAATTTCTGCCCAAAAGAGTCTGTATTTTTGCCCCCCCCCCCCCCCCACGCTTCTCACTTTCTCCGGGTGAAGTTGTTCCGTTTGTTTAACACCCCCACCCCACCCCACCCCCGCTTTTCAGTTTGTTTGGGTAAAGTCCGTCCTTCCACCTTTGTGCACCGCAAAAATTTCAGTCTTTTTTGACTTCTCCAATTCCCATGCCTGACACTACAATTCACATATAATTATATCTCTCCTGCTTGAATACTTCTTTAAATATGCCACAACAACAAAATGGTTTTGACTTTAAGACTTTTTATACCTAGAGACCATGGACCCTCAGAATTTACAAAGGACCCTAAAACATATGGAGCGAGGGTCCCGATGACCCTTGTATTTTCAAATCACAGGGAACACTGAGTGAGGAGAAACCGTTATTATTCATCTGCTTTATTGTTTGTCTCCTCTGCAAACACAGACCAGCAGTATGTCTGACGGTGTCAGGACCAGGAGTGATCCATGCATTTGCCGGCATGGCCAACGCCCAAGAAAACTGTTGGTAATAAAGCAATTCCTTTAGCTTTGCAAACTGACAACCACATACCTCCCTTAATCCACTGTTCTTTCCTCCTTCCTCCACACCCCAGCTCCCCAGTTAAAACATTCTTTCCTTTAGCTTTGCAAACTGACAACCACATACCTCCCTTAATCCACTGTTCTTTCCTCCTTCCTCCACACCCCAGCTCCCCAGTTAAAACATTCTTTCCTTTAGCTTTGCAAACTGACAACCACATACCTCCCTTAATCCACTGTTCTTTCCTCCTTCCTCCACACCCCAGCTCCCCAGTTAAAACATTCTTTCCTTTTATGCATGAATGTTCTCGTCGAAATGAATGTGAACCACACAGTTAATTAATTATTTTAAAATTATTTTATTATGCAACACCAGTACTGAGTACAGCACAACAGCCTTCAGAAATTTCATTTGTAACAGTTGAGTCTCACATCTTCATTTCTTTAATTCTTTCAGATTTATTTGTTTTCTTGTTTGCTCCTGGATGCAGAAAAGTGCTGTGACATGTATGATTAACTCAGATTATGATGATCACATGTATAAATTTCACAGTCATCGCCTACATTATCAGTTTCTTGGTGTGACAACCTTATCTATGTGCCCTGTAATTTGTCATTTTCTTTGTGTATACCACTGAACAGCAGGGTTGCACATTTAAGTCGGTCCCAGGTCATTGACCTATAAAAATTTCAAATGTCCTATTTTTCCCACCTCAAGCGGACATTTGTCCTATTAAAATTTTTATTGCCATTAAGTGGCCAGGACACTGTGTCCTATCACTTTGCTGTTTCCAGGACACTTTGTCCTATAGAAGCTGTGGAAAATGTGCAACCCTGGAACAGCTTAATTACTTGTAAGATCTGATGAAGTACTTTATTTCCTCCACTTTAGGCCTCTGATTGTTGTTGGCGGTTCATGCGACCAGGACCAAGAAAGCATGGGCGGGTTCCAAGAGTGCCCTCAGGTGTGTTACTGTTTAGTGTTTAAATACATTTAAAATGGTGAAAGGGGTTTAAGTGATGATCAAGTCTGTGGTGTGTCGGCCTCTTTACCAAATGAAGGTAGAACGCCTCTCATACTAATTTTAATAACAAAATAAATCTTTTCCCTGTGCAAAAATAATCACCTGAGAGCTGACGAATTGCGCAAGGTAGGTAAATAACTTCAGCCATTGTGTCTCAAAATCCTGTTGACACAGATGCTCTTATAAGCTTCCATTGCATAGCCCGTCATCACTGCTTTGCCAGTTATAGCCCATTATCACTGCTTTGCCAGATAACTCACCTTTCCATCAGTTTATAATTTATAGATTTAACTCACATTCATCAGTTTATGATACATACAATTAATATACAGCTGTATTATCACCACAGGTGGAGCAAGCAAGGCCTTACTGCAAGTATTCAGCTCGGCCTCCCTCCTTGGATAGAATTCCCTTTGTTGTTGAGAAGGTTGGTCATCTTGGCATTTTCCTCAGTTAAACAGCACTATTTTCAAGTGTAGTCATGTTAGATCATCTGTTCCAGTGCTGGAACCATTTTCAGGAAGTTTTTTTGGTCAAAATGTTGCTCAGAGGGCTAAAATATCGATCATTTTGAGTCCTTAATGGAAACATTCAAACTATGTCCTTCCAAATGAAAATAAACAACAAAAACACATGCAGAATAGTTTTAAGCGCAGTAGCTGCATGTTTAAAGTCTTTGAAATTGGGAGGGACAGTGGTCGGTCCATGTACCCGGTGACCTTTCTCCTGGTATAGCTGAAAACGGTGCCCAACGACTTGGGCCACGTTTTCGCATGCTGCATCACATATCCTAAAACAGATTTAAGATTATAATATGCTGGTGTCTGGTGTGTCAGTGAATGTGTGTGATTTATGTGTGTATTTCTGTTGGCTTCAGTTCATGGCAACTTGGTCCTGGCTGTGGCCAAATTTTTGTGCTGCCTTTTTCTCATTGCCCCGTCTTTGATATCACGTACCTCACTTGGTGGAAAAGGACTCTCAAACACCCTCCCACCTCTCATGGCTCTTTGAGTCCAGCAGTACCAATTAATGCACCTTATCATTATTATGTGAAACTGGGTCATACCCGGCCCCTATTTACTGATATTTTTGTTTGCAATGTTCATTCTGCTGTTTTCCTTTTTGTTCTTCTTAGTCCCGCTGTCCCTCTAGCCACCCATTTCTACCCTTCCCCGACCACCCCTGTACATCAGCCTTTGTTCCCTGGCCAGCCCTGTGTACTACCCACTAGCCACGCGCGCGCAGTGTTTTGTATCCACGATGGCGTGCGTGTCAGTTAGTTGTGTTTGTTTGTGTCTGTTTACTGTCGATTATCTCCTCAGTCACTTAACCTAAAGTTATCATGTAAACAATAGTAGTTTCAGGAGAGTGTGTACTTTTCAATCATGTTTAGTTTTTAGCGCTGTTTTGTAGTTTAACGGGTGTATTTTGCCATTTTCACCACTTTTCAAACGCGTGGTCCCTGTCTTTATGCTCCTTAATCGGCGATAGAAAATTGTCTGTGTTTTGATGAGATCTTAAACTATTATAGCCTTAAAGTACTTTTCACGCTCTTTTAGATGCACTTTGTTTGAAGTTTCTAGCTGTTATCTAATGCCCGCTGTGATTCGTTTTCCATGTGTAAAGAAACACAAATTTCGCTGCGGCTGGCCCACGTGCTCTGCTTTCTGCTGTACTTGGGGCAGTGCTTTCTTTATGGCCCGTGCTGGGCGCATAAGTAGCCGCGAGGTACGCATCACTGGACAGTCGCCAGCCAGCCCTGCAGTGAGTCACTGCACGTGTCCACGAATTGTCGCTCTTCGCTCTGCCATTTGTACTGTTTTCCCCGTAATAAAACTCATGTCATAGCGACCTCTGTGTTTGGTCTCCCTGCCTGCTGAACCAGACCCCTGACACCCGGTTACATATGTACAAGGACATGTTTTCATATATTTACTTTTAGATTGCTACAATACCCTCTAGTGTACAGAAGGTAAACCAGGTACTTGGTGTCTCGGTCATTACCAGACGATGCTAATCCTAGCAGCTGCTGTTTTTAACAGGCTGAAAATGAAAGTCTGATTAATTTTTCTTGTTTCTCTCTGCCATTTTGCAGGCAGTGCGACAGTGTATCTTTGGCCGCCCTGGTGTTGCATACATTGATATGTCCGGTGACATGATTGTTGGCAAAGTGGCTGAACAGTCTGTGAGGTAATTCTAGTGTCTCTGCACATCTGCTGTCTGGTGCAAGAATTAGCAGTAGCTGGATGCTGAATGGCACAATTCGAAATGAAAAATAAAACTGTAAAATGTGATGGATTCAGGTAAGATTAGAGTGAATTTTCAAACTACAAGTAAATGATCGACCTGGGTGGAAACAAATGCTGGCACTAACATGTATGTATGTATGAAAGTGTGTATGTCTGTAATTTTAAAAAAATTTTAAAAACGTTTTCTAAAATTATAAATTAAAAAAAAAATTTTTAAAGTTGCTAGTAAACGAGGAAAAAAATGCTGGCACTAAAGGTCATATACTGGTACAGTGGCATAAATAAAAAATTTACGTCATCCACTTTCGTGGTCTTTGCTGAAGAGTCCTTTGACTTGCTAAATTTAGGATATGTATATTATATTCGCGAATGTAAAACAAGGGAAACCTCAAGATTTCTAAAATTACTTGATAATGATTGTGACTGCAGTCAGGGCTACAAATAGAAATCTTTTGTCGTAGGTTCCTGCAGAACTGCCCAGCACCCCCTGCGATGTACGCCAGTCCAGCCAATGTCAGCAAGGCAGTGGATCTCCTGACCAGAGCCAAGAAACCACTCATCATCGTAGGAAAAGGTAAAACAAAAAGACAATCAGTAGGCCTTATCAAATGGATGATCTCAAAAGTTTTAATTCCGAACTCTGAATCCACCTGTATTACTGCTTTGGAATTAATGTTCAGCCCACCAAATTTGGAAAAAAAATGCAATTCTAAATTCTGAAACTTAATTAGCTGAACTGACCCTTCACACCACGTGGTTGTAATGTGTTTATGTGCAGTGTGTGAGAGAATGCTTGTGCTTCACGTGGGCGTGCGTGTTGGGTTCAGTTCGTGGCGCTTTGAGCCAATTCATGGAATTGGGTAAAGCGCCTATACAATACTCATTGTTATTATTATTTATTATTATTACAAAACGCTCTCTTCAACCAGCTTCCATGAATAGTAATAGAGTTCTTGTCAACCTGTTCCCTTGACTAGTAACACTATGAATTGATGTAGAGGCTTAAGCCAGTTTTCTTAATTCAAGCACTGCTCACTGAACCCAGCATGCATGTTGACATGAATTATGCGCATTCTCTCACACACCTTACATTAACTCATTTCACGAACATGGTACAATTTTTTTTTTTTTTTTTTAATAGGTGCAGCGTACGCAGGCTCAGAGTGGGTGGTGCGAGATCTGGTGGACACTACTCGTCTCCCCTTCCTCCCCACCCCCATGGGCAAAGGTGTGGTGCCAGACTCACATCCACTATGTGTGTCACCTGCACGATCAAAGTTAGTCTCTCATACTTTGAAATTACAGCTTTGGGTAAGGGAGGTAATTATTGGAACGTTCAACTCTTTACGTATGCATTCAAGGAAATCAGTCAACACATTTGCAGTAATTTGGGGAACTACCGGAGGTCAGTTTTTAACAGAAGTGCTGTGAGTTTGTAAACTTTAAAAACCTAACAAAAGGAGATGAGAGTCGCCTTGCTTTTAAGGTTTGTCTTTAAACTGTTTTGCGCATGCAGTGAACAATAAAAATACACATATGTTCAGATTTGTTTTGGTTTTTGGCTCCCTTGTGTAACAATGGGAGTCTATGTAATAGCCCTCCGTCGTCTGTCTCTGTGTGTGTGTGTGTGTGTGTGTGTGTGTGTGTGTGTGTGTGTGTGTGTGTCCAGAAAACTTTAACGTTGTCGTTTTCTCAGAAACTACAAACAGCAGAGACACCAAACTTGGCATGCTGATAGACAACCATAAGACCTTTCAAAACATATCATTTTGAATGACCTTGACTCAAGGTCAAGGTCACTAACGCTGTCTGTTTGAAAATTTTACATTGGCATTTTCACGAAATTTACAAAGACCAGAGGTTTGAAACTTTGCATGATGATAGGCATTGATCAGAACTTTACAGATATACATGTATGCAATGGCCTTGTGTCAAGGTCAAGGCCATACAAGCTATTTTTGTGAAACCTTAACATTGGCATTTTCTCAGAAATAACAAACAGCAGAGGCGCCAAACTTGGCGTGCTGATAGACAGTGATAAGACCTATGCACACATACCATTTTAAATGACCTTGACCCAAGGTCAAGGTCATTAAAGCAGTCTGTTTGGAAATTTTTACATTTGCATTTTTTTCGGAATCTGGAAGAACCAGAAGTATCAAACTTTGCATGATGATAGACATTGGCAACACCTTCACTGACATACCTGTGTTCAGTGACTTTTAGTCAAGGTCAAGGCCATGCAAGCTGTTTTGGGGAAGCTTTAACCTTGGCATTTTCTCTGAAACAACAAACAGTTGAGGCACCAAGTAGGGCATGATGATAGACTGCAATGAGACCTACCTTTTTGAATGACCTTGACTGAAGGTCAAGGTCATTAACGCTGTCTGTTGTGAATTTTAACATTACCGTTTTCGGAGGAACTACAAATACTAGAGGCGTCAAACTTGGCATAATAATAGACATTGATGTGATCTCATTTTAATGACCTTGACCCAAGGTCAAGGCCATGCAAACTGTTTGGGGGGAAAATTGTAATATTGCCAGGAACTTGGAACACCAGAGACACTTTACTTGCCGTGATGATAGTGATAAGAGCTTTACAAACATACACTTGTGAATGACCTTGACCCTTGTCACAAGGGAGCCATGGAGGCTTTTGCCTCTCTAGTTTTGTTTGTTTGTTTGTTTTTTTGTTGTTGTTTTTTGTTTTGTTTTTTTTTGGGGGGGGGGTCTTTCCATTGAATGCTTTATGATAATAACAATAACAGTAACGATAACAATAGGGATTTTATATGCAAACTAAACCCATCAACGACAACAACAACAACTACAACCGCAAACAAACTGAATATAAAGAAATGTAATGGTAGTGTGTTTTGTACACTATAGACATTAACCTATACATGCATACTTACATTTTGTCCATCAGGGCTCTGCAGGAAGCTGACGTGGTGCTGTTGCTAGGTGCCAGGCTGAACTGGATGCTTCACTTTGGCATTCCACCAAGATTCAACCCCAACGTTCAGACCATTCAGGTAGTGCAGTGATTGTGGCTTGTTTGTGTTGTGGTGGTGGTGGTGATGCTGCCATAGTCAAAAAGAGACGTGAGCATTGCGACAACAACCCCCCCCCCCCAAAAAAAAAAAAAAAGGGAGGGTTTTTTCACCCCATTCAGAGGGAGTACAATATATTTAGAAAGAGTGCATTGATCTGTGATGTCAGTACTTACTGTGAGCTTCGTCATCGAGAAGTGAGGTGTTTCCCCGCATTTTTCAGTTATTCGGGACTTTTGTTGGTGACATCCACCCCCCCCCCCACCCCGTTTCCCAAAGTTTGACTTTAAAAGGTCGGCAGCTATGTATGAGAGGCAGCCCCTACACACACGCTAACAGTAACACCCCCCATTCCCCTCCCCTCCCCCCCCCCCCCAACCATACAGAGTTAGCAGTTGTCCTGGTTTTATCATCTTTTGTGATATCTTTGTGTACACAGGTGGATATCAGTCTGGAGGAAATCGGCAACAATGTGTTTCCCGCAGTTCTGCTACCAGGGGACATCAGCGCTGTTGTTCAGCAGGTATGCTTACTGCCCCTGTGGACTGTATCCTTTGTTTTGTTTGAGTTTTTTTAATGGTTTTGTAGTTGTTGTTCATTTGTTTGTTTGTTTTTGGTGTTGTTGGTTTTTTATGACACTACTGTTGTTTTTTTATTTCCCCTCAAGTTCATCCCAGCAAACTCATGAGCATGAACAAGTGATGTCATGGGTTTGTTAAGACAGACAAGAAGGAAGTTAGTTGGTTATTTGAGGCGTAACACCGTGCAAGCAATGAAAACTATTTCGTGGCTAATCAAAGTATCTTCTCTCTATCAAGTCTCGCTATAAAAGATATTCCAACTTATTCCTTAGGTGCATGTGTGTGTCTATTTTTTTTTATTTTTTTTTTAATTCCACAGCCCCTCCCGTTTGCACACACACACACACACACACACACACACACACACACACACATTCAGTCTTCATAAATCCCAAGCGTTTTATTTTTCAGTTACTTGATGAATTCAGGAGACGACCACAGCAGTTCCAGTTTGACTCCTCCGCTCCCTGGTGGAAGACACTCAACACAAAAATATCAGAAAACCAAAAAAATGTTGAGGTATGTTGATATACCAGCTTACATTTCTTGGGTCTGATGCATGAAAAGAGACAAAATTATAGTCTGAGACTAAACTTTATAGCTCTTGTCCCAGGCTTAATACGTCAGGACTAGTATCAGCATGCATTTCAGTTTAGTCCCTAAAATAGTGGCAGATGTGCCTTAGTCTCTGCTTATGCATCTTGTACTAGTCAGGACAATCAGGACAATCTGCCTCCCCCCCCCCCCCCCATGAAATTTTTTAATTTATAAAATGTTGTACATGTATTTTGGTTTGTTGTGGTTTTCAGGGAATGTGCAATGACCACTCAGTTCCACTGAATTACTATGCAGCGTTGGCAGAGGTATGCACGTTAACCTTAGTTCGAGTGAAATTTCTTCATATTTTTAAAACTGTTGAGTTACAATTCTCTGAAAAGTAGAGGTATGTACGTCATGCCACATTCATGACAATGCAATCACTTGAGTTTCCAGTACAAAGCCGTTCTTCTTTCAAAATTAACTTGTTGCATGCTGCAGCTGATACTACTCACCAAGTAGTGGTAACAAACATACTGATGTTGTACTAGAACTATATCAGCTGCAACACTCAAGGGATCACTGCCACCACTCTTCCATGTCTGGCAGGTCCAGAAAGCGCTACCCAAAGACTGCATCATCGTCAACGAAGGAGGCAACACCATGGATATCGGACGCACTATGTTGCCCAATCAGCTGCCCCGACACAGGTCAGTAGGTAATCATTTAGCTAAAGGGGTATCTTGAAGAAGGGCTGAAGTGCCTATCAAATCCGTGGCGCTTAGGCCTCTTTTTTGGTGGGTGGGGGGGGGGGGGGGGTGGTGGTAGATATTGCGATTGCTTGCTGTCTTCTTTCGTCATGCTTTCTGCAATAAGAAATTTGTTTGTCAGAATTCAAGAGAATAGGCTGAATTGAAGAAAGGTGATTGGGTGGTCATGTGGAATGCTTAACGATTTCTATCTTGAAACACGAAATGGTAATTACCAACGAGCGAAGGATAGTGGTAATGACTACAGATTACCTTTTTTTATTGATCTTACATAATTTAATAGATCTTGGATAGTTTTTGTCTGTGATGTACAATACTGAAGTGTGAATTATGAGTGTATTGTGTGAGTGAGTGTGAGTGTGATGCCAGAACAAATTACTTTCGCTTTGTGACAAATGCAAATAAAGATGATTTGATTTGATCCGATATCCAATGATGTATATCCTAATTATAAGCCCTTTCAAGGCTAGATATGTGCTGTTGGTATCTGCTTCCAATGGCCTTTTTAATGACAACTCCTTGTTGGTTTGAATCCATTTTCAAGACTCGATGCCGGAACGTTCGGTACCATGGGTGTTGGGATCGGCTTTGCCCTGGCTGCCGCCCTCTGGTGTCGAGATTATGCCCCTGGGAAACGTGTGGTGTGCATTGAGGGGGACAGCGCCTTTGGCTTCTCTGGTATGGAGATCGAGACCTTGGCAAGGTACCTTACCACAAGAACCTCAGATCTACCGTGTAATGTGTTGTCTTGTGTGGCATCTCACGACCATTGTCAACAATTTTACCAGAATACCATTTATAGTATCCACTACTGCCGTCTAAACTGTCAATCTCACAGTCTTCTGGCAAACTGCCAGTGGAAAAATGAGTTCTGTTGTTTTGTGTGACGTGTATTGACATCTAAACTTAGCCAATGTCAAAATAAAACTCCCAAAGGGAGAAAACTCTTCCCCGACAGTAATTACAACATCGTGCATTTCAGTTTTTACTATGGCTTTCTCTGCAGCGTTTATGCCTCCTATTTCAGTTGGAAATAATTATGAACGTTGGGTGTCAACACCCCGCCAAATTCTCGTCTGTCACCGATTTCACATAATCGAAGCTGTTTCCCTTATTTCACGGGGGCGGTTGGTGGTCTGGTGGTTAAGAGACTTGTCACCAGTGCGAGAGGTCTGGGGTTCTAAGTCCCACTGGGGGCAAAGAATTTTTCCTTCTCGTATGTGGCACCGTTCATGCGGGCCAATCGTTCGGGGTTCTCTCCGGGTACTCCGGCTTCCTCCCCCTCTGCTTTGGAAATGTTCAGCCCACCAAATTTGAAAAATAATAGCAATTCTAAATTCCGAAATGTAAATAGCTGAGCTGACCCTTCGCACCACGTGATTGTAATGTGTCATGTCCAGTGTGTGAGAGAATGCGTGTGATTCACGTGAGCGTGCGTATTGGGTTCAGTTTGCGGCGCTTTCAGCCGATTCATGAAATTGGGTAAAGCGCCTATACAATTTTCATTATTATTATTGGTTATTATTTCTGCTGATGACACCAGACTGTCCCTCACAGACAGTAACCAAAAAAGATATTACACAATTATATGCACGCTGTGTACACCTCTTTTTAAGCACAAGTGTACCTGTTGCTTCTTTCCAAACATTTGGATGACTGTATTGTAGTATTGAACAAAGATTATTTTATTGTTTAATCAATCACTTTTTAACCACGTGTGTTGTTGCAGATACCAGTTGCCTGTGGTAATCATCATCTTCAACAACAACGGCATTTTTTTTGGCCTTCGGTCCGAGATGTGGGAAGATGTTGCCGACAGTGATCGTACCTTGACGTAGGTTATTTTGAACAGAATCACTGTTCGTAGTGATTTACAGTTCATAGTGTGTCTGCCTGTTGCTTCTTTGTCTATAGTCATTGCTAAGATACCTGTATGACCCAAAACCCGTCTGTTGATCGGTCATGCCATGGGGATGCCGAACATTCTGAGGAAACCCAGGTTGTCACAGTCTGTGCAGGTGTTTGTAAGTCCTTGTGGATTGAGCTGGGCCAGCCAAGGCCTAGTAAGTCCCTGTATCTGTGATGTGGTGCTTGCGGCTTAAGAGTCCTTGCCAGTACAATTGGGTGCTTAAACAAAAAATCCTTGAAAAAGACTTCAGTGAAGTGAATTTACCGAAGAGCTTGGAAGGATATATATATATGCTGAGTTTGCAGTAAAACGTGAATTTCGGTGTCGAAAACGCCCAAACCGTGCAGTGCATCACAGACTAGGACAGACTTTAATAGGCAGATTTAGTAGGATTTCTTACAGAGGACTTCGTATTGACACGGCCGGTGTTGAGCAGGACCAGACGGAATCGATCGCATGCTGTCTCAGGTGACAGAACAAAGCAGGGGGGGGGGAACAAAAAAAACAAAAAAAAGGCGTGTGTACTGGTTCTGTGGAGTGCATTTTCTGGCCTGTCGACAAGAGCAGACGGAAGCACAGAGGTCCTTGTGATTTTGAAAAAAGTGTTTGTGAGGTCCTTGAAAGGTCCTTTTTTTCCCCCCACTTTGCCAAGTCTATTGGGACCATGGGTAACACCATTGTGACATCCACTTTGAATGTGAAGGAAACGGAAGATAGGAGAGCTCTAAGATTGTGTTATGTAAATCACTGAAGCAGTAGTTACAGTATCTGCTGAAACATATTCTGGAATTGTTCATCTGAAGGGAGCCACCCTCCTAAAAAAAACAACCCCCCAAAAAGCAACAAACAAAAAAAAAAAAACAGCACAACAACAAAAAAACAACAGCACAACAAAAAAAACAACAGCACAACAACAACAAACCAAACAACAACAAGAACAAACAAAAAAAAAAAATAATAAATGTGACCCTCCACAACGAAATGAGTCGTCTTGTAACATGAACACATAGCACAAGAAGACTCATTTCGTTGTGGAGGGTCACAAATAAAACCAAACCCCCTCACCACCACCACCACGCACCCCCAAAAAAAAAAAAAAAAAAAAAAGCAAAAAATACATGTACTGTCGTTTGACTTCTTCTCGTGGAGCTGTAAATGAAAACCCTGCTGTTCCAGAGTGCCGCCCACAGGCCTGGCGCCCGAAACTCGATATGAAAAGCTGATTGAGGCGTTTGGGGGAACGGGGTACCTCGTCCACTCCATCCCACAGCTGCGTTCCAGTCTGCAGGCGGCCATGTCGGACACCAAGCGATCCTCCATCATTAACGTTATGATTGATCCCATGGCGCAACGCAAACCGCAGGTAGCTTGTTATGTACAGTATTCGGTGGTCGGTAGACTAGTGGTTAAGAGACTTGTCAACAATGCGAAAGGTGAGGGGTTCAAGTCCCAGTCGGGGCAAAGAATTTTTCCTTCTCGTATGTGGCACCGTTCATTGAGCCGATCGTTGGGGGTTCTCTCCGGCTTCCTCCCCCTCTACTTTGGAAATGTTCAGCCCACCAAATTTGAAAAATAAATGCAATTCTAAATTCCGAAATTTAAATAGCTGAGCTGACCCTTCGCACCACGTGATTGTAATGTGTTTATGTCCAGTGTGTGAGAGAATGCGTGTGATTCAACGTGAGCGTGTGTGTTGGGTTCAGTTCACGGCGCTTTGAGCCGATTCATGAAATTGGGTAAAGTGCCTATACAATACTCATTATTATTATTATTATTATTATTATTCCAACTGGCATATGTGCATGATGGCGCGCGTAGCTTGTAGCTAGGTTTGGCGAAGACATATACATGACATCCACCTTTGTTATCAACTATATGAATGTACTAAGAGGTACAACAATTCACTTAATTTGGTTTCACCTGTTTTTGCAGGAGTTCTTCTGGCTGACGAAGTCCAACCTGTAATTCAGAGGAAATTACAGGGAAGATGCAGACGCCTTTCGGTTGCTAGTGTTCAGTGCAGGTTCAATCCAACAAGACGATGACTGTTTAAGTAAGTCCAGAACATTCTGGCAACTGTCCTTCAGGCATATTCAGTTCAAGGTTGTGTTCAGTGTGTAATGTGGTGTATCATGTGACGCGTTCTGGGCTAACAATAATTGGAGAAAAAGAATAGAAAAAGACCGAATGGTGACTGGTGGTTTTGGTGTGATAATCATTTTTGGTTTGTTTGCTTATTTGCATGTCTGTTTGTTTAACCAGAACAAAAAAATTACTATTTGGGCCTTAACCATTCCCGTATGAGCTGGGTGGAAAACACCCTGGACTTTTACATTTTTACTCATTACTCTCTCATTTCTCAACTTGTGTTTCCCACACTTCATGTATTCCTCGAGGAGAGTTGGAACTACTGTACAACCTAAACATGAAATCAGCATCGCAAGAAACAATGCAATGAAGAGTGTCCTAATTCGGGTACATGATTGTGGTCTGTGAACCGAGTGAAAAACACCCAGTGCCTTTTACGTTTTCGCTCATTACTCTCTCATTTTTTCGAACACGTGTTTCGACACGTCATGTATTCTTCGAGGAGAGCTAGAACTACTGTACAACCTAACCATGAAATTAGTATCTCAAGAAACAATGCAATGAAGAGTGTTCAAATTCGGGTTCATGTGGTCTGTGAACCGAGTGTAAAACACCCAGTGACTTTCACGTTTTCGCTCATTACTCTCTCATTTATATTAGTGACCCTCCACCACGAAATGAGTCTTCTTGTGCTATTTGTTCATGTTACAAGACGACTCATTTCGTGGTGGAGGGTCATTTAAATTTCTCAAATTTGTGTGTTTGAGATTTCATTGATTCCTCGAGGACAATCAGAACTATCGTGAAAGCTAACATGAAATCAGTATCTTTAGAAGTAATGGAATAGACAGTGCCCAGAGTCGGGTACTTGTAGTTATTCCTCTTCGAGTGCAATGGCCACGCATAGACGCGCACGAATAAGGGTGGTCTGACTTTGCCTATTTCTGTGTTTATGGAAACATTTAAACTTGTTTTAAAGATGCGCTTGAGTTTTTGATTATCTACTCTTTCACTGTGCAAAGTCTTTATATTACACTTTGAAGAAATGACAAAGTAGTTTGTAGATACACTTTATGGGTTGGGGATTTTTCAGCATTTCCTGTTGTCAGCTATATGCAACGACGTATGACTCGAAAGTACGGAATGTACGTGTACTTGAAAATCATTTTAATGAAAGGCCTAGTCAAAGCTTTTTCTTTTCTCCATTTCTGAGTGCTTCTTTCATCCGTATTGTTAAAACAAATTCCATTTCCGTTCTTTTATTCCATTCCGTTTTGTTTGTGGTCATACGATGTGCGCGTGAATTTGCGTGACTGGGAAGCGAGGCCGACAGAGGCAATGCATTAGTTTTCTCTAGTGTTTAAATCAAGACGTGGATCATTCTCGGCCGTCCACGGAATAAACCAGGGTGGGGGGGGGGGTGGTGTTTGGGGGGTTTAACGTCCTTTTTCACCACATACGGATGATATCAAAGACGGGGCAACGATGAAAAAGCCAGCACAAATATTTGGCCCCAGCCCCGGTTCATACGAACTCACGACGCGAACATTAGAAGTCAAATGCTCTACCATTCGGCCACCCCGGCTCCCCACGGAATAAACCAAAGATACGTGTTGATTTCGTGACAGTGTTTAATTGATCACTTTCTAGCGTTGTTTGACATCCATCAGTATTGTTGTAACCAAATAATTCAGAGATAATTATGTTGAATTTTGTAAAATATAAACTCCTGGTTGCCACTTGAAACAGTGATGAAGCGAGACCACCTTTTTTGGACACGGTATGCAATTTCTTCACACCGAGGCGGTGCGCGCGCACGCGCGCACACACACACACACACACACACACACACACACACACACACACACACACACACACACACGCGCGCGCGCGCGCGCGAAATTTTAATTGAAGTTGTTTTTTGTTTTGGTTCTTTTACGCACGACCTGTTATTATGGCTCAGTTGGTATAGTTCGCCCATTAGGGGGTGCAAATGTATACCAGTCATGCGCAGGGAGGGGAAAATAAACTCCAGTCGTCCACTAACCGGCCACTAACTAAGCGGGTGCAAAATTAATGTTCTCCGGGCTCTGGCGGGGTGAAGTCACGTGGCTGCTGACTTCCTTCTACGCGAAATATCGACGGAATTGTCTGGTATACATCTGCACCCCCTAACGGGCGAACTATAGCAGCTGGGCGTTATTATGACTAGCTAAATAACGACCAAACAGAAGTGCTTGCTTGAACACTTCCTTTTGTGATTTCCACCTTTGCTTAACGCTCTCTTGATTGTGCGTCGTCTATGCATGAATGATCATTCTGTGATAACAAAATACAAATCCATGGAAGAAATTGCTGAAAATGTAACCTTTGGTTGACTTGTTCATTTCTGATGGATACTATGTTAATTTACCGCGCACTTATACTTGCAGGCGGTCAAATCTTCTCATAATTGTTATTGTTCGTGCATTTCGGCACGTGGAAAAAGTGTCCGCGCGCCTTGCGTACAAAGATGGCGTACAACAACCAGCCGAGAGAGACGAATGCGAACGAGATGATGATGAGAAACCCGAAAGTCTCCGTGTCCGGCACGGCCACGACGAGAAGAAACTTGAGTACGTCCATCATTTTGTTGAGAGAACTCTGGACGCCGTTCACAATCCCTCGTTCAGTCTCGATAACTTCCTCAAGGAACAGCTGTGTGATAGACAGATCCGCCATCCAAAGACCTGGAACGTACACAAGAGGGTATTGGAAAATGTATGGGAGGGTATGGTGTGGTATGATCTGGTTATCCCATGTTGCAGGCTTCTCCTCGGCGCACGTATCCATCTCTTGAAATGCTCGAGGCGCCGCAGGGCTGGAAGATGAAGCAGTGGAAGCGTGCTGCTGCTAATCTCCACCCTGCCATTCATTCTGGTGCATGCGACGTTATCGTATGGGTATGGACCCAGAATAATTGGGCGCGGTTGAGTAGTAAGTATTGTCTGAATCGTGCATAGACTTTTTCAGTTGAAATGTGAGTGTGTTGATAATCAAATGCCGCCTGGTGCGTCATCTTTTGGTGTGTTCGCAAAAATTTAATGGAAGTCAAATGAACAAACTGGCGATGAAAGGAAACGGTTTGTGTCCTGAGGAAGGCGAAAGCCGAAACTTGACCCGTGCCGTCCTTTGGTGAAAGGTTAAGTGGTTTCTGTCCCTTTTATGTCGCTTTTATTTGCTAAACTGGCGATGCTCTCTCTCTCTCTCTCTCTCTCATTCTCATCTCTCTCTCTCTCTCTCTCTGTGCGTGTCTGTGTCTGTGTCTGTGTGTTGACAAGCACGGGCAGAACCCATACCACAGACGAACAGAACCGACATTCATGAGTGACAAGAATGGAAGCAGCGTCAGTCTTACCAAATCGTGCCAACACAATGCCGGCCATCAGTAATGGAGACTGAGATGTAGTCTTCCCAGCCTCGTGACCCGCTAGAGGGCGTGTCGGGCGGGATGGAGGAGTTGCTGCTGGATGATGTTGTCATGTTGAAGTCAAAGGTCGGCGTCGTGACCTGCGTGGGCGATCCCGTTGTATCGGTCTGAATCAGTTGGGAACAAACAATGTTAGTGCGGACAAAAAGAAATGGACTGTTTGCCTGCAAACTGCGTACTGTAGGTTGCAAGTATTACAATGTTTTTGGAAATAGCGAAAACCCTAGCTGGAACCACAGACATAAGACTTCGGCCCAGGTGCTTAACACGTCGCGGTCACACTATAACCATGGTACGCGTAGATCTAGGGTCCTTGAATAAAGCTACCCACGGCGACTGGCAGGTTAGGTCATTTTCATGACGTTGCGCACCATATGACATGAAAGGAATAGTGTGCTTCGCTACGTGGTTTGAGCGGTCAGTGACGTATCCTTCTTTGTCCGAGGTTACTACAGGACGTGGATTTCATGTCTTCCTGAGAACGTTTGTGAATGTGACTGGATTCCGGTGGTTCGAAGTCTTAATTCTGATCAAGTAAGCAAACATTTGGATCTGGAAAGGGCATACCATAGTCATGGTGCCCCTCTCCTGCAATGCCAGGATTTGACTTCCCCGATCACTCATGGGTTAGCCGTAACTAGGCATTCCAGCACCGTGCCAATACATACCAGTACCAACACATGCACATACCCGTGGAGTTACCGAGGCTGGAAGAAGTGTGCTAGCGTTGACAGTGTCCGGGCTCCTGCTCAGGTAGAAGGGGTCGAAGGGACTGCCGGGCATCCACACAGACACGACGCACAGCGACAGGCAGGCCAGCCCTGACACGACAAGGCGATGATACCGGTCCGAACCAGCCCCACCCGGCGCCTCATGACGGGGTAGGTGGAAGGTCCCGATCATGCCGAACACTGCCGACACTCCCATCAGCACGCCCACGATGGACTCGGAGGACGCCTTGTGTTACGGCGTTACGCTGCACGCAGATGACATATTGCTTTTTCCTCTATTTTTTTTTTTTCAAACCTTTCTCTAAGCTCCGTGAGCACACAGGTAAGGTGGAGCCGTGCGCTATGCCACGTCTACATCATCATCGTCGTCGTCATGATAATTATCAGGTACATGTACACTCAGTTTTGAAGTATGCGAGTGCTGGGGTGCAAGCGTTCGCTCGTCTTGGTTCGGACATTCTACTTAAGTACTTATTTTTGTAAAGTGTCCCTCGAGTGCGAATGCACCCTCCTTTTTCAGCTTATTCTCTCTCCGCCTTCCCCAAATCACCACTGGTCCACCAGCCGACGCTTTAGTTTTTTCTCACAACAAACAGGCTGGATTAACCACGAGTATAATCCCAACTTCGAAAGCGAGAAACTGTTCAAGACTTCAGCGCAGAACTACTTCAGTGGGAATTCCAAGATGGAAGGTCAGGAATTGTGTCTTCCATTAACTACCTCATAAGATGAGAGATCTCTCCCTCCACCCATCCCCCCCCCCCCCCCCCTCCTCCGGGGAGCCGGGATAGCCGAATGGTAGAGCGTTGGACTTTCAATTCTCGGGTCGTGAGTTCTAGTTCGAATCCCGGCTAGGGCCAAATATTTGTGCTGGCCTTTTTCTTGGTGCCCCGTCTTTGATATCACCCACACTTGATGGAAAAGGACGGTAAACTCACAAACACCCCCCCCCCCCTCCCCATTTCATACTAGTAAACAGTAGTACCATACCGTTTATCGGACGGGACATCAATCGAAAAGTCGCGACAGAAAGTACCAACCAACCTGTGGTGATGTTGTCAAGCCCAACACGGTCATGTAGAGACAAGCCAAAGCCGGCCGGCCAGTGCCACACTGTAACCGCATGTAGGTTCTCCAGCCACGGCGCAGCGTCAGGATCTGATACAGCAAGCGGCCGCAGCAGCCACCTTTCGCCTTCTTCACTGGTGGTCCGTTTCCTGCTTGGTTTTTACCAGCATCACCTCCCAGCAGTGCTGTGCTTTCTGAGGCTACCGATGAGGCTGTGTAGTAAGTCTGTTTAAAAAAAAAGTGGGGGGGGGGGGGGGATTCTTGGTTAAATCCGTCGAATTGCGAGCGAAATGAAAAACAAGATGGTCACCAGCCCAGTATGTTTCCATTCATTGACTGACCTGCTGTCGTCGCGGTCGTTGTGTCATGTTTGCTGCGCGCGCGCGCACACATACGAAAGCTCTCTGACATCAAGCATGTTGACATAAAGAAAGTATTGGAAAACCCCAAACAAATGAGGTCGTGTTAGCTTGCCTTTGAACGTGGAAATTTTGGCCCGACCTATGGTGTTGTTTCCATCACTATGGAAACATAAAAACAAACAAACAAACGCTACATGGAATCCAAAGTCAGTAAGTTCATGGCGGTCACTCTTTCTATGGTGTGGAAATGTGGGTCAGCTACTAAATATACAAATACTGAAAATAGTAAAGTAAAAATTGAAATAATAAACTGACGGAAACGCCGCAGAAAAAATAAATAATCACGTAGGATAAGTAAGAAAGGGAAATGGCTGAGTTTGTCCTCTCCGGTTTACGACCTTCGACAGTCGGATAGGAGATAACGTAGGCCATCACAGGGAGAATCTCTACAAGACCTGACGAGACGAGACGAGACGAGACGAGACAAGGCACAAGGCAAGACAAGGCAAGGCAAGGCAAGACACAAGACAAGACAAGACAAGACGAGACAACTTGGCTGTCACTAAAACATACAGTTATAGTTTATCTCTGTCATGTCACAGTCGAAGCCGTGATCTTCCGAACTCGTATCTGAAGTCCAGCCAGCTACACTGTGAGTTCCGCTCCCCCGTCCCCCCCCCCCCCCTTCTCCCCCTCAACATGTGATGCTAACCTTCACTGCCGTCTTGTGACGTTGACAACTTTTTCCGCTGCTCGGCATCGGCATCACGTGACTCGGAGAAAGAGGTTTCCGGAAGGGGTTGAGCTGTCTGCTGTTGTGGCGGCTTCTCTCTTGACTTGCTGTTGTCCGTTTCTGGAAGTGGAACGCAGAGAGGCGTTAACTGAATGCACAGGAAGATAATTGCCCGAAATCGCAACAGAACATATCATTGATTGTAAGAGTACGAGCAATCCTACCTCAGCTTCATTTGAAGTACCGGTACGTATGACAAGAAGAGCAGACAGGCGCCAAGCCAAGTGATGCCATAATTTATGTCGTACCCGTTAAAATACAGTATATTTCACCTTGTCTTTGTTGATATGGACGTGTAATGGGAAAACATATGCTGCTGTAACCATAGTCTTAAGAAGTACAGTGATGTTCAGCCCTAATTGGAACGCACAAATGACCCCCAGCCACATTATGCGTATGCAATACATGTAATAATCTGCAAACCTTTTCAGCAAGCAACAGTGAAAACAACTCTCTCTCTCTCTCTCTCTCTCTCTCTCTCTCTCTCTCTCTCCTCTCTCTCTCTGAACGTGATCTGTTTTAAGGATCTCAGCCAGTCTGAAACTCATGCGAAGACAAACTTTGTTTTGAGCAGAATTTTAGGTGTAGGGAAATTGGGTGGGGAGTGAGTGCCTTGGAACCATCATTGCTAACGTCCCTTGTTATGCCTCCCTCCATCACCACACCCACATCCCCTCCCGCCACCTAACCCCGTTAAAGTTATATCAGACGTGGCGATTTTGCTCGTCAGCAAGCGGTAAAAATGCAATTCCAGCGTATTAAATCGGCTCGCCAGGGGCACCGATGCGCCTCGCCGTCGTCTCGCCAGTGTCCTTTTTTTTTTTTTTTCTTTTTTTTTTTTTCTTTTTTTTTTTCGCCGCGTGGTATCGCTCTGTGTGTGCGCTGTCCGCGGTCACATCAAGCTCCTAGCGTGTGAACAGAAAAGCCGTTCGGCGAGCGTGCGAAGTCTCCGCAGGCTCTCAGCGTGTGGCGTAACCCTTACCTCTATCTTCCTCCATGCGGACGTCGCGCTTGGCTTCAGCGAGAGCGGGGACAGTGTTGTAGACCTTCCACAGCAGGTAGTACTCGGGCACCACGGAGCACAGGTTCCACGCACCGATAAAGATGGCGCCGAACTCCAGGCCGGCGTACGTCATCACCTGACCCGTGGCGATCGGCGCCAGCACCAGAGTCGTCTGGTCGATACGCCGTAATGTCGCCGTCATTTCTGTAATCATCGTCATCATCATCGTCATCGTCGGTCGTCGAAAATATACAATTCCCGAAATATGTTATGCCCCATACCAGGCCCCCTTTCTGTGAGCCTCCGATGCCTCCTAGAGGGTAGTAAAGTGTAAGTATCCGCTAGTCAACGTCTCGGTGGTGGTGGTGGTGGTGGTGGTGGTGGTGGTGGTGGTGGTGGTGATGATGATGATGATGATGATGATGATGATGATGATGATGATGATGATGACGACGACGACGACGACGATGATGATGATGATGATGATGATCGTCATCATCATGTGGGTTCTAGACTTCGCTCTGCTACTGTTATTTGTGCCTACCAAGCGGCAGTCACGACCTCTTTACGTTAACCTTTTCTCCTGACAGTAACTGAACATGGAAAACACTCTGGCAGTACATTTGTTATCAGTCTCCCCTTTGACACTTCCATTGAAAAAGTAGGCTCCAGAGTGCAGTCCCTTTTCAACGCGTCGTGAAAATGTACTTTCCCCCTGAAAGACTCTGTGTCCCAGAGAGTGTCACAGTTTAAAAAGAGGCGAGAGTGCCCACCCCCACCACACTCCCTTCCGCCAGCTCTTGTGGCCTAATTATAGTTCGGGAAGCCCTATTAAAGTTCTTGAGGAAAATGAAACGATTGCCAGAATAAAATCATACATACTGGCCAGCATATCTGTGTCCGTTTGACAAATCTTCACGATCCAGTCCCGCTCAACGGCAATCACCCGGGCAACGCTGGCCAGGTCCGACAACACAGCCACAGCGATGATGCCCGCGTGGCACAGCGGTACGGCCCAGCTGCCCTCTATCTCCTTGATTTGGGATTCGAGAAACAGGTAGGCGTACACTCCGCCAGCGCAGATTACCACGAACAGGTTTTGTAGCACTAGGGAGAGTTGGGCCGCTGGAAGGGAAAGAAATCAGGGTCATGCTCAGTGTATCCACGAACCTGCACTACGATATATATCTCTAAGAACTGGTTACACCCTACACTCTTTCCAGATCTCTTCGTATTTCTTCAGCCAGAGTCCCGCCTTGCCATTCCCAGCCACGGTGACAGCACCAGCATAAAGCGGTCTGGTGCTAGATCTTTGTTTAAATCGCATCTGAAGACCTTTCTCTTCCGCCAGGCTTTTGAAAGTTAAACCTCTGTTAAGTCTGTCTGGTTGCACCATGAGTTCGTTGCACTGCCAAACTGTATGCAAGCCGAGGGGATGTAAATAGCATTGTGTGTGTGTGTGTGTGTGTGTGTGTGTGTGTGGTGTGTGTGTGTGTGTGTGTGTGTGTGTGCTTTAAGCGCAGCGAGTCCTTGGAAGCTGGAGAACAGCGCTTTATAAAAGCTATGTATTATTATTATTATTATTATCTTTCAGAAATGCTGGTCCCATTCTGTGGAACTCTTTGCCCGCGCCTCCTAAGAAAGCTCCTACCACCCAGTCCTTCGAAAGCTCCTTCATCCAGTCCTTGTCCTTCATTCTTCAGCAGAGACTGACAGTGCCAAACACAAGAAGCTCTCTCTCTCTCTCTCTCTCTCTCTCTCTCTCTCTCTCTCTCTCCTCTCTCTCTTCTTGTTCTTCTACTGCTCAAGCGCATGGAGCAGTACTGAGCTATACAACTGGACACTGGATTGTATTGGACAACGCTTCTAGAGAAAATCTCATTTTGCAGCGGCCCTGTCCCATAAAGACGGCTGTGGCAGACGCTGTGCTTTTCGACTTGCTTTATATGCTTTCGTTCACCCAGTGCCAGCCTGTCTGAGGTTTTAACACTGTCCATGACGCGTCGGCAAGGGACAAAAGTGGCGTCTGCTGATTATGAGCAGACGCGTCAACAAAGAGTTAAACTTTGTATTTGTCTAAGTGGAACCGACGCTAGACGCCGCTGAAACGACTTCGAATGAGTTTGTGAGCTAAGCTGTGTGGGAGACTGGGCGTGTAATTGTAACTTACCTCTCAGCCTGGCGGTAGAATCGACCCAGTCCCCAATGAGCGCCCCAAGAATGAAGACAGCGAGTCCAGACGCCAGTCCGTACGTTGCCGGCAGCTGCAGGTTCTCGGAGGCGATCCCTAGCAGGAACAGACCCACGCCAAAAGACCACATGCGGTCTCCCTGTCACGTGTAGCACGTGCAATATTCAAGGACACAGCTTGAAAACGTAGACTATCAGGTAAGAGAGGTTGTAATTGTTGTTGGTGTTATTGTTGTTTATGTGGGTTTTTTGGGGTTTTTTTTCTTTTTAATATCAACCCTTTAATGTGTAAGATCAGCATATTGACAGCTTTTTCGGGGGTAGACATAGTTGAAAGTTAAAGCAGTGAGAGTTTTTGTTCAGCCTCAGGCCTGTTGAATTTTCAAACAAAACAATTGTGGCAATGGCCACGGGACTGACTGACCTTAAAAACTGTGCTGTGTGAAATTTGGATTCATCCTATCCTCTAATCCTATCTTTCAACCAGGTAAGCTTTCTCGAGAGGTCTTCATCGTTCCCTCCCACCGTCCCATCCCGCGACCCCCCCCCCCCCCCCCCCCCGCTCCCCACAAGTTTGATATCGATCGTTATAATTATGCTTTTACGAGACTTACGGTTGACTCCTACTTGCAATACGTGTGCATCTTGACTTTGTTTGTTTGTTTTGTTTGTTTGTTTGTTTGTTTGTTTGTTTGTTTCTGGTATTGTTTTTTCTTCAAATTGATTTGTTTGATTGATTAAGGGTGAATTGTGTTTGATAGTGTTTGCAACTATTTATGTATCTGCTTGTATTATGGTTACCGCCCCCCCCCCCCCCCACCTTAGCTAGTCTGTTGCTCGGGCGGTTCTACTACCCCTGCCTAGCTGCAAGATGGTCTCTGTTGCTTGCGTCGCTCTCCACGTCCCCCCCCTCACCCCCCCCCCCAACCCCCTGTAAAGGACAGGCGCCATAAGATTATTATTATTATTATTTACAAGAAGTTGCAGCTTACCCATGCTGATAAGAAGTGGCTGATATAGACAAATACGTAAGTGGTCTTCAATTGTCCGTCAGCTGCGGACGCTGAAAATAATGACACAAACAAAGAGGTATGCTTCGGTATGTCTGTAAGTGTGCACATCATCAGCAGCATCATCGTCGTCACTGTCACCTACCAATAATCATAATAATAATGATAATGGCCATGATGGTGGTGATGGTGATGATGGTGGTGATGGTGATGATGGTGGTGATGGTGGTGATGGTGATGATGGTGGTGATGGTGGTGATGGTGATGGTGGTGATGATGATGGTGATGATGATGGTGGTGATGGTGATGATGGTGGTGATGGTGATGATGATGGTGGTGATGGTGATGATGGTGGTGATGGTGATGATGGTGGTGATGGTGATGATGATGGTGGTGATGGTGATGATGATGGTGGTGATGGTGATGATGGTGGTGATGGTGATGATGGTGATGATGGTGATGGTGATGGTGATGATGGTGGTGATGGTGGTGATGGTGATGATGGTGATGATGGTGGTGGTGATGGTGATGGTGATGATGGTGGTGATGGTGATGATGGTGGTGATGGTGATGATGGTGGTGGTGATGGTGATGATGGTGGTGATGGTGATGATGGTGGTGATGGTGGTGATGGTGGTGGTGGTGGTGGTGGTGGTGATGGTGATGAGGGAGGTGATGGTGGTGACAGTGGTATTACGGTACACACCCACGGCCGCCACGGGCATACCCAACCGATAATGATAACAATGATGATTAAATCATTACATTTCTTTTGGACTGAACAATTCCAGTGTACGAGCTTCATACCAGTGCTTTTCGAGGTTCATTACAGTGCTTTCTTAAAAAGCCGAGTATTGGCTATGCGCTTTAAGTCTGTGGTATGCAGTTTGAACGTTACACACGTGCAACACGTCCAGGCATAATGGTGTCGATATTATACAGTCAGACAAGTTTCAGGTCAATCTACCGTGGAAACAGGTTAACGGGCTTGAAGATCGGAACGCGAATCTCAGTGTGCACGTCCATGCACTCTGGGGTCGGTCTATGTCAGTGTATCGTGAATCTGCCATAATGACCTTCCTCTCTGCATTCATTATGAACCGAAGGTCTTACTAGATTTGTGGACTTTTGCCGTCATCATCATGTACCCACTGTAAGGTGCATGAAATGTGCGTGAGCACAAACCGGGTAATTCAGGGATACTAAGCAGCACTACGTTGCCTGTGCGTAAAGGAGCAGTCACATGTCGTATCACACGTCAGCCAGTCCAATTAACCCAGGACAGAATGACTCGAACTGTCACGTACTAAACGTCTCAATACGACCGGCCCCCGTAGTGTAGTGGTTAGCACTTCGGACCATGGACCGAGAGACCTGGGTTTCTAGTCCCAGCCGAGGCAAGCGGGATTTCTCCTACCTAGGTCGGCTCCTACCCAGAGCGGGTGTGCTATGGGCCCAGTCGGGAGGCTGTTGCCACACAGCCGAGGTTCACCCACTTCACGGGTGCGACTTTGGGGGTGCTTCCCTTGGTATGACACGTCTTATGATGTGGATGATTACACGGCCGGCACCGCAGGTGCCGTAGTTCCCGGGCCTGGTTAATGGCTTAATGCCGGGATATTTAGGACAGGAAGTGTGGAATACGGCCCTGTCCCGCAGTCCCAAACCACACGGACCTCCGTAGCATCATCTTACCATCATCCTCATCTCCATCATCATGCATAATAAAAATTGCCCCAGCTTCCGAGCCCTCCGTGAATTCCACACCCATTACCAGGGAGGAATACCACTGGAGCAGGCAAAGAGTTGTGGCAGCAAAAAAAAAAAAAAAAAAAAAAAGGGGGGGGGGGGGGTTAAAGCAGTCAGTGCGGAAGTGAAGACGCGTGATTTGCAGAGTGTGAGAGTGTCCGATGATGAGCGAAGTGTTCTTGTTGGTACGTAGATGTTAACTAACTCAGAGAGGTAAGAAGGTCCTGACTGACTAATGGCACGGTAGCACATGCAAGCGACCTTAATGCACTTAATGCGAGCCTCTATGGGGAGCCAGTGCAAAGTGCGGAGGTGTGGGGTGATGTGGTCTCTTCGTGGTACTCTCAGAACTAGGCGCGCCGCATTATTTTGTAACCTTTGGAGTCGCTGTAAAAGATCTTGCGAACTGTTTACAAGGAGAGATTGTTTTCAAACTCAGCACAGGGTCATATACTAGTAAGACAGCACACACCCTCTTAATCTATAATATTATTATCACTAACTGATTACACCGATGGCGTGTTGTACCTATATCTTCTTCTGATATAAGAGGTGAGGTAGTTATCGTCTTTAAGAGCTGATTAAGGTACCACGTGCTTTAAGCTATTGTCACCATCGAGAGGCAAATCTCAGTATGCACGCCAAATATACTTATGTAAAGTTCATCCCACGTATTTGTGTCTATTAGACAGCACAATGTTTGTGTTTACTTATTTCAGTCACGGAGCAATTTTACTTAGCAAGCTTTCATGCATGAAAATGCATTTCACACAATTCACACACGCAAAACATCATTCGGTTCAGACCTAAATATATTTTAAACATTAGTAACGTAGTGAACATCTGTTGTACGCTTCATCTCTTGACAAGAGACGTGCGTGCGTGCGTGCGTGCGTGCGTGCGTGCGTGTGTGTGTGTGTGTGTGATATTACTCACCGCCCTCCTTGACATTCAGCGTTGACTGCGTCTGCTTGCCGTTGCTGTGTCTCCCGTCGTCCTCCATAGCAACAGACTGGTCGAACGTCCCGTAGTGTGCATCACCCGAGTCATGCAAACCCCTTTTGCCCTGTTCAACGTCGGTTCTGACGCCTAGTGATGTTTCTTGCTGACCACTACCGGCACTGCCTTCCTGTCTGTCTCCGTCCATTGTTCAGAATATCAGTGTTTCACACACCTCAAGTTTAGCAAAACTTCAGGACTGGGTCAGCTTGAGTACGTTGCCTGGGAGATACCAGAAGACATCAACATCTTCGCACATCCTGAGGTGGTTGTCACTTGCACATACCACTCGCACATACCACTGTAAAGGCAGCCAAGAAACGTAGAACATACGCAGGTATGTGGGTGTTGAGGGGTTTAACGTCCTTTTTTCACCACATAAGGGTGAAATGAAAGATGGCCCAACGAGGGAAAACATCCAGCATGAAATTTTGGCTCCCAGCAAGGAATCGAACTCACGACCCGAACATTGAAAGTCCAACGCTCTACCCGATCGACTATCCCGGCTCCCGGCCTAGAAGATAAGGAGGAGGAAGAAAAAGAAGATGAAAGCTGTTGTGTGAAGCAAGGTATTTTTCAGTTCTGGTGAGCACGAGCCGTAGTTGTTTGGTTTTCAGTTGTTGTTGTTGTTGTTGTTGTTTTTTGTTGGTTTTTTTTTCCCGCAATCACTTTAAATCGGCCACATCTGTGGGCGTAAAGGGGAGGTACCTGAACCAACGCCTCCAACAGGCCTCTAGATTTACCGAAGATAGTCCACTTTTCCCGGCACCAGAAGCGAAACTGAAGTATACAGCCGTCGGACTAAGCCAAACCAGCGCAGGGTTTTTGTGGGTTTTTTTGTTTTTTTTTTCCTGTACAGCACAGTGCACAGGTCCGCACTCCCGGCAGAGAGTACTGTATACACTTAGTCCTCCACGAGTACAAGCATTGCCACAGTCGCATTACGAGGAGGCACCATGACGAAGGCCTGTAAGATTCGACCCACACGCACGCAGCAAGTAACCTGACCTGCTTTATCCAACTCGAATACCCGACGCGCGAAGCAGGCCGATAGGACGACGAGATATACGTGTTAGTTAAGGCAGAGATGGAATGTGTAATTATTAGTAGGACAGGTGTGCTAACAGGTCAATCTCAAGTACAGGTGGGGACTGATTTGGCCTGCTAGGAAGCTGAACCACAGTGATGCAGCTGACGCACACATGTAGTACAAGGGGGGATGTAATCATAGGCTATGGCGATGAGACACAATGCACCATGTACCATGGAATTGTGACATGCCGGTTGATACGCTCCCTCCTCGGGTGCGGCTTCGCCAGTCCTTCCTTTGACTGTACTAAGTGGATCTGTCTGTGTAACTGGTCCATCACAATCAAGGATACGTCGAATGAGAGACGTTGCAGTCTGGCTGGACTGAATCGTGTTCAGCTGGTTAGGCCTAGCTGTCCCTTCCCCCTGTAACCTGGGCCCGTATGTAATAGTCGAGGTTAGGGCTTTTAGCCCCGGGTTAGAGTCTAACCTCGAACTAAACTAGCTCTAGGGTTAAATTTTCTGCTGTTTTTTGTGGGGTTTTTTTTTTTTTTTTTTGGTTGTTTGGGTTTTTGTTGTTGTTGTTGTTGTTTTTGTTTGTTTTTTGTTTTTTTTTTATATCAAGAAGAGGGCCCATTCCAGCAAGGCGCCCGGCTAAGCCGTTAATTATAGAAGGATTTTTTTCTACCTTTCTTCGCTTCCTTTCTTATTTAATTTTGCTTTGGGGTCAGTTTCTTTTGTCCTAGTCTGGGTTAGGCCCGTAGCCGTGGGTTAAATTAACCTCGACTTTTACATTCGGGCCCTGCTCATTAGGACCGTCTCCAATCACGGCACTCTTGTGACGGTGAACCCAAACTGACCAACCAACCAACTGCTGATACCATCAGCATTTTGTCGCTGTCCCGGCATTTCTGAAGTTGCCGCTGTTTCAAGTTATGGGTGCGATGTAGTGGAATCGGGTTCTCAAATTCACTCAGAAAATGGACAGCGATTGTCCAGAATGAAAAGGGGAGCCGGGGTGGCCGAATGGTAGAGCGTTGGACTTCCGATGCTCGGGTCGTGAGTTCGAATCCTGGTTGGGGCCAAATATTTGTGCTGGCTTTTTCATCGTTGCCCCGTCTGCTTTGATATCACACACACGTGGTGGAAAAGGACGTTAAACTCCTAAACGCCCACCCAACACCCACCAAAATGAAAAGCTGATGGTATCGGCAGTGCCGCCCTAAGAACCGTTATGATATCGAACTATGCTGTCTTGTGGAGCATTGTGAGTTGACTATGCCGACCTTACTATGCTGATGGTATGAGTGGGGCCGCTGCTTTGTGAATGCGGCACCGGAATCTTCTCAACTTCACAAAACGAACAGCAATGAAATGCTGATGGTGTCAGCTATATGCTGCCTTTCGAGCCGTTATGGTACACCATCACTCTTGAATGGCATAACAGTGTGACTTAAAAATAATTAGGCCAGGGTGTAGGGCAAAGGCTAAACTTTATTTTGGTATAAATGTTGACCATTTTTATTGTCGTTTATACTGACCAGCTAACAGCATGTAGGACATTACTTTGGGTATACCCCACGTATCAGACAATGCGTTTACTATACCCACGTTTGATAATACGCTGATGTTATCAGTTGTGCTGCTGCTTGTCTGTTACATTTATGGGGCGCGCTGTAGAATCTTCTCAACTTCACACAAAATGGACAGCGACGAAACGATGATGGTAACAGCTGTGCTTCCCAGTGATCCGTTTTGATATGATATGCCGTCTGGTGGAGCACCAGTTCACTGTGACTTTACTGCATTCATTGTGCGTACCTCAGTTTCGTTCCGCCAAACGTAACGTGCGCACACACACACTCACAGAGCACACACACATACACACACAGAGCACACACACACACACACAGCACACACACACACACACACACACACACACAGAGCACACACACACACACACACACACAGCACACACACACATACAGCACACACAAACAGAGCACACACACACACACACACACAGAGCACACACACACACACACACAGAGCACACACACACACACACACACACACACACACACACACACACACACAGCACACACACACAACACACACACACACACACCGATGAAGTAAATCCGGTACAAGCACGACGGTCGCTGAAAAGTTCACGTTGTGTTTGTGTGTCTTTAAATCAGCCACAAGACATGTACACCACTCAACTAATTCAAACGTCAGTGAAACAGATTTTTATTTTGCAAAGGACCAAACAAATTAAAAGAAAAACAAAAAAACACCCAATATGCAACAGAAGTTAAAAAGTTAACGCGGAAAGGAAAAAGCCGGAAGGACAGCACGGCACAGTACAATCACAGTTTATAACAGGTACATTGCCAAAGGCGTCAAAAGCTTGCGAAAGCATACAAAAATAATGCATTGATTAAAATCTGTGCACAGAAAAACACAAAACGAAAAAAAAGTAAAAGCTTCCTTTTCTAAAATGTAAGAGCTAAATGTTCAGATTAAAAATGTAAAAATACAGTATATATGTGTATGCATGTAAAATATTATCATAATTATAGCGACAGAAAGTGTGAGAGAGAGAGTTAAAAGCAGTGCTAACCCACTTGTCAAAAAACAAAATGACAACCAATGTCATTTCTGAGACAATGTCATGTCTATGTATGACACTAAAATTTACATGAATGTTGCTTAGCAACAACACAATTGTACCTGTTGCCATAGGTACCAGTCAGATCATGCTAAAAGTGCATGCACCGGTGAACGCACTTCTAACCCTGGTGGTGCTGCGAACGGAATATTCCACTCTATGGCTTTTTCAGCGCAAGACGAATTAATTCAGCACGACCAGGGTTAAGAAAATGCTCACAGCTTTGTACATGTACTAAAATGTCTCGCCAAAAGGCAAGTGACACAACACTTGCACTAGCCCTGAGAAATGATCCAGTGTATAAATTAACCATAAAACTTTGTCTCCCCTCTCCCCCACCTTCACCCCCCCCCCCTCCCAATCCACACCCCCTCCATTCTTTGTCTTTAAATATTCAACAGCCCCATTAAACGGGGAAAAGTCAATTTGTGCAAATCAAAAACAAAAAAAAATTGAGATGTTAAAAAAAGGACAAACAGTGATCACCAAACCAGCAAAATACTAGTGCATCAAAAAGAAGCTTTACACAGCAATGGAAATGGTGCAGATGTGATACCAGTAACAAGCAAACCACAGCATCATACTCACTGCACACTCATTTATCACTTGTAAGTTGTACAAAAATACACACAAGCTACAGATTTGTGGAGAAAGCTGTCAGGGCCTCAGTCTCTTTCTAGGACACAAACCAGATTCTTATGAATACTGAGAGAACAACCATTAGATTAGAAAGAGCAGTTGCCAATATAATAATAATGATAATAATAATGAGTATTGTATAGGCGCTTTACCCAATTTGAAGAATCGGCTCAAAGCGCCGCGAACTGAACCCAACACGCACGCTCATGTGAATCACACGCATTCTCTCACACACCGGACATAAACACATTACAATCACGTGGTGCGAAGGGTCAGCTCAGCTATTTAAATTTCAGGATTTAGAATTGCATTTATTTTTCAAATTTGGTGGGCTGAACATTTCCAAAGCAGAGGGGGAGGAAGCCGGAGTACCCGGAGAGAAACCCGGACGATCGGCCCAAATGAATGGTGCCACATACGAGAAGGAAAAATTCTTCGCCCCGAGTGGGACTCGAACCCCTGACCTCTCGCATTGGTGACAGGTCCCTTATAGTTAACCACTAGACCACCGACCGCCTCAATATACCAATATCATCAGAATATTTCAAGCAAACAAAACGTTCTTGTGGAGACTTCACTGCATTCATACTCTGCTCAGTTTAAATATCTGAAAGGTTAATTACCTCCAATTACTCTTGTGACGGTGAAATTAAACCTAAACTAACCAACCAACCAGCTGCTGATACCAGTACCACTCAGCATTTTGTCGCTGTCGATTTTCTGAAGTTGCCGCTGTTTCGAGTTATGGGTGCGATGTAGCAGAATCTTCTCAACTTCAGTCAGAAAATTGACAGCGATTGTCCAAAATGAAAAGCTGATGGTATCGGCAGTGCCGACCTAAGAACCGTTATGATATCAAACTATGCTGTCTTGTGGAGCATTATGAGTTGACTGTACCGACCTTACTATGCTGACTGGTGTGAGCCCTGTACCCGCTGCTTTTTATTATTCACAGAACAGGAGAAATGCTATCTTTCGACGGGGTACATTTCCTAATACATGTAACAAACTGATGGCAGGGTGCCTGTAAATGCACAAGGCTGCCATAAGAAACCTGGAAGCAACAGTGAAGCAATCTATTTACTGGCCAAAAGGAACTAACCAATCAATTTGACTACGTGTTCTCCAGTCTGTTTTGTTTGTTGACAGAATTTCCATGAACACATGAGAGCTGTTGCGGCTCTAGCTCTGCTGCATGGACACATAAGCTAAAAGAATTGTTACATATTAATCCAAGAAAACATGAGTATTCACACTGTAAAAAGGCACGACTCTGGTTCAAAGTCAAGACAATGTCACCAATTCGTTTGCTTTTTCACATTCTCACAGTTTATACATTTCTCAGGCAAATACATGCATGCATCCACACTCACAGACACACACACACACACACGCACACACACACACACACACACACACACGCCACACGCACACACATGCACACACACACACACACACACTTCACTTTCACTGACAGTAAGAATCAAAACACACAACCAAAATATAAAGTGACGCAACTGATATGTAAGTTCACTAAGTACTAGTAACGATACTCTCTTGGTTTCCCCACATCGTTCATAGTGCACAGCTATATTTTATCAAAAAAAGCCATAAAGCTGATGCAAACTGATATGTAAGTTTAACACCATACCAGTCACCATACCTAACTGTTTCCTACCTCGTTCATGTGATCCCTGCCTTGAGGACACAAAGTTCGACGCAGCGAAGACTACTGAATGGTTTGCTCGTCATGAGCAATAAACAATTGTTTCTTCGCTCATCGCTCAAGCAAAGATATTACTAATCTTGCTGTACTTTGTACAAAATGCTTGAAAGATGAAACACTGTAACACTTTAACATGGTGGGCAACCACCAGGCATCAGAACTGACTGACAACACAACACAACACAACACAACACACAACACAACACAACACAACACACAACACAACACAACACAACACAACACAACACAACACAACACAAACAAAACAAAACAAAACAACGCCAAAGTACAAACTCTTAAGGGTCAAGGGCCCATATCCAGTATGGAAACAGACATTTATCTATTGCATGGAAATTCACACTTCTGTGAACAATTCGGAGGCCTGGGCCTGAAAAGGAATGCCCTTAAAAATGTCCAAGAATGTCCTTTAACTTCACAAGGCTCTATAATCATATCAAATGCACGCACAATACCCAAACAACACTACGCTACGCAGGAGAGCTGGAGGTGCTTGGGGCAAAGGATAGTTCTTACTGCCGCAGCTATTGACACACTCTATCAAAATGGAAAAAATTTGGCCTCGTGTCTTTCGCAGGAATGATGGCCATACAAGAGCCAGCCCAGGCAGATGAAGGCGAAGGACGATGATGATGAGGGGGAAAGCCAAAAGTTTCCGTGTCTGGCACAGCCACCACCAGGACAAACTTCAGAACGTCCCATCAGCTTGTTAAGAGAACTCTTGAACACCGTTCACTATCCCTCCCGCGCTCAGTCTCTCTCACCTCCTCCAGGAACAGCTGCCGTGATGGTCAGGTCCGCTGTCCACAAACCTAGGAAAGAAGACAGCCAGCATCAACCGATACAAATTTTCAGAAACTGAGAACTGATGGTACACAGTAGCTAGTTAATTAGAATAAGCAACTTGACTTTTGCGCTATTGTGAAGAGGAATCCGTATATTCTGCCAGGTGGTCTCCAGTTGTAGATCTATACATACACACCTGGTCATAGTCTTGCACTAATTACAAAATGCAAACGCACTAGACAAACATTGTGATCCATGTCTATAACATGCTAGAGAAGACAGCTTAAAACTGGTCAGCCACACAGATCACTTAATAATAATAATAATAATACCAGTAATAAGAAGTATTGTATAGGTGCTTTACCCAATTTCGACGGTATCCACAGGCGGGGTAGAATGAGTTAAAAAGAGATTTCACTCACCAAACCCTGGCCTAAAACAATGCCTGCAATCAGCCATGCCACAAAGGACAGGTACGACCCTGAGGACCCGCTGTCAGCCAATGGTGTCAACAGTCAGCAGTACTGTTGTCCCACAGCAGAACTGGCAATGGTAAGATGGTTAGGAGGGACAGTGTTGACAGCGTATGTTGCCCTGGATGTAGTGTTGACCAGAGTGCTGACATTGGTGTCAGTCTGACAGAATACAACAGCAATGCTTGAAACTGACACGATTCTACATGACTGCAGCCAGAAAGTTTCTGATTGACAAGTCAGTGCAGATAATCAAAGTGCACCAAAAGCTCTGACAGACAAATCACAAGTGTAATAATTTCAGCTGTCATATAATTATACATGTACTACCTTAGCAAATCTGTAACATATTCCATCTAGTAAGACAACCAACATTTTTTTTTTTTTTTTTTTTGGGGGGGGGGGTCGTAGCCTAGTGTAGATACTGATGATGAAAACTGAATCCCAGCCCCTTTCACCCTATGCACGCCACAAACTTCTTACCTTGATGATTAACGCATGAATCACTTTTCCTGTATACTCAATTTTTCCGCTGCAAGTAACAGTCAAAACAGGAATTTTCATACACAGTATATTTACCATGGAAAGCGATATTTAAAGTGAAAATCTGTTCATTAAAAAAAAGCAGATGCCTATAAGAATAAGGGTAAAACTTTGTAAAGAAGCTGATCAAAACTTACCCTAGACAGCGTAGCATTTCTGCAGCTGGGTGTATCCCCAGTCCTGCTGAGGTAATACGGGTCAAATGGACTTCCAGCCATCCACACTGACACCACACACAGAGTAAGACACAAGACTTCTGCTGAAAGGGCAAAAATCCCTGTTCGCACAAGCCCGAGGCGTCGACGCAGCACAGGGTAGGCGAAAGTTCCAAGAATTCCAAACACTGCAGATGCACCCATGAGGATACCAAGCACTGACTCGGATACACCCTGTGTCATGGCATACGCTGGGGTAAAGAAATACATGTATCACATTGTTAAATGCTGGTTCTGTAACAGCTACCAGCGGGTATAACATTATTCACATTAAAAAATGCAGGACCAACCTTACTGTGGGTAAAAATACTCAGAAACAAGTTTACCATGAAAACTCTCTCCAAATAAAAGGTATGAATAAGACAATCTCCTCCCAGGCAAACAGCTGTACATATATTTTCAGGTAAGGTCATGCTGGTAAAATCAACGTTTTTGCTTCCCCTCCCCCCCCCCCTTTTTTTTTCTTTTTTTTTTTTTTTTGGGGGGGGGGTTGTTTTGTTGGTTTTTTTGGGTTTTTTTGGGGGGGGTTAATCAATAATATGTTTTTTCTAACAGAAGGAGGCAGTGAAAATAATGAAAAATGTCCTCTCGAACAGTGCAGGTTGCTACCCACCCACCCCTACACTATAACTGAAACACCGTCATTCAGTAATTATCAACTTACCGACAGTGATGTTGTCAAAGCCCAGGACAGTCATGTAGAGACAGGAAAGAGCCAGGCCAGCCAAGGCCACACTATACCCCATGTACGTGCGCCAGCCTCGGTATAGTGTGATGAAGCGAGAGAAGACACGTGCACCACTGCATGTACACTTCTTCTGGCTTTCCATCTCCTCTTTAGCTACATCTGCTGTGCCTTTGTCTGCCTGTTGTTTCTGAAAGAAAACAGACATTCAACTGTTTGCAGATATGCATACAGCCTTAGTTCAGGTATCTTCAATTACAGCTAAAATGGTCACAGTTGTATAGTTTTCACGATATGTCACGAGTGACATAGCACATCGATTGCAAACTTTTTAATGAACCTAGCAAACTGACTGAAGTCGGCTCGACAACAACAACAACAAATGTAGAAAGGTTCAGAAAGAGCCCCTACCATGGTGGACTTTGCAAGTTGTGAATTGTTGTCTTCTTTGAAAGGAAAACTGTCGACTTATGCTACTGGAAGTGGTCACAGTCATAGACAGTGGCCATAAACACAATAACTTTAGTCATGTGACTTGCTGGCCCCAGTTTTGATATAGTGAACCACAGAAACAAGACAACAGTTCCTATTTCTAGTGACTAGTACTTGCCTTGTCCGTATCCTCCTCTTTCTTTTCAGCCGTATTCTCCATGATGTCTCCCGTACCGTTTTCTTCCTGCGTGGCATCGCGGTCTGCCAGTTCAGACTCTGGCTGCGAGGTGCCAATGCCACCTGCCCCATCCCCGTCCTTGTGCAGTTCCTGCGTATCTTCTCCATCGGCCTCAAGTTTCCCTTGTTCCTCATCCACAGCAGCAAGCACAGTGACTGAGAGAAAAGAAATTGCAATAGTTCTCTCCTGGTACAACTGCTGTATCTGTAGTAGTGGAATGAAAAGTGCATGGGCAGAAAGGGGGACAGAGGAGGCAAATGCGCTGGACTAGTGGGGCTAGGGAATGAGGAGTTCTGGGGGGGGTGGATGGGTGGCATGTGGATGAATGGGGTAATAATACCTTCTTACATTCTTATGTAGCGCACTATACCCACAAGGAGACTACAAAATGTGTTGCTACACGCCACTTACTACACCACTACACCCCACTTACTACACCACTACACCCCACTTACTACACAGAGTAATGGTGTAGTAAGTGGGATGTAGTGGTGTAGCAAGTGGGGTGTAGTGGTGTAGTAAGTGGCGTGTAGCAACACATTTTTATATATGCCACAAGGTGAGCTCAAGGCGCTTCACAATTATCATCTAAACTAATAAGAGTCTGCAACACATACTGACATAACACACACACACACACACACACACACACACACACACACACACACACACACACACACACACCCCTAGCTGCCCTTTCACCTGCAACAGGGCTCAGAATGGGCCAAAATCTGTGGTGAATCTAGTTGTAGGACAGTCTGAACAAGAAGGTTTTCAGTTTGGCTTTGAAATCAAGCAAATCAGATGCATTGCGAATACACTGGGGAAGAGAATTCCAAATTACAGGGGCTTGGTACTGAAATGGTGGTGAGGGGATTGGTTGTGTTGAGTAGTGTCTTCAAGGCTGATGATGGCAGAGAAAAAAGGACTGGTCACAGCTAGGTCAAGTATGTAGTGAAAGGTACATTTTCAGCCACCCCCAAAAAAGCCAAATCTCTCGGACTGCAAGGAGAACGATTTCAAATACGGGTCAGTTTCATGACAAAAATCCTGGACTGCCAGAATCACCAACAACAATATTACAACTGCTTGTGTTATGCATGGCTGGGAAGGGGTTTATTCGTACAGGATGCACAGACCCACCTTCATTTGTCATATCCGTAACATCAGGTGTACTGTACAATTTAGTATCTTATTTGATTCTCTTATAATAGTCTTACTTTAGTTTTTAATCAAAAACTGCTGGGAAAAAAATAGCTTTTAAAAAACTCAGACTTTTACTGTCACTTGGAAAATGGGCCTACCTGCCATGGATTTGATAAGTGCTTAGGCTCTTGTTCCAAATGCAGAAGTGCCAACCCCCAAAAATGTCTGTCAGTACTATTTCACGCAAATGTCAGTATTTTTCGGCACTTGTCAGTATTCTGCCATACAAAGACAAAACAAACCAAACAGAAAAAATAGTCGTGATGCGTTTGATATTAGTAGTCAGCTTGCTGGAGGTCGTTTGTGAATCAAGGTGCTTGATCGAAGCCAATCGAACCTGTGTTGATTGCGCCCCACTACAACCATTTTGTCAACACTTGAGACGCGCGCTACGATTGGCTACATGATCTAGAAACTCAACTGTGATTGGCCACAACCTCCAGTTCAAAGGTTACTGTTCGCAAAGCGCTAAAAATAGTCGACATAACAAGCTTCAGTCAAATTTGTCTCCTCCGTATTTTTCGCGACCAAACCGTATTTCACTGGCTGGAAAATAATACGGCCAGTCCGTACTAGTTGGCACCTCTGCAAATGACTGTAGAACCAATTTACCACAATATATCAGTAGACTTACTCTCAGTGCGAAGCAAGCCCTTCTTGGCTCTAAGTGCAGGCACCGTGTCGTACACTTTCCAAACTAAGTAGTACTCTACGAAGACTGACATGACATTCCATCCAGCAATAAAAACAGCACCGTTTCTCAACCCCGCAAAGGTCATAATCTGACCAGTCGCTATGGGTGCCAGAATCAGTGTTGCTTGGTCAATTCTTCGCAATGAGGCCGTCATCTCTGAAAAAAACACAATGATTAAATTAATGGATTACATAATTAAGAAATTATCATAAGAGACATAGACAGATACTCATCTGGGTAGCACCGACTGTCTTAAACAAAAAAACTGCACGTTTAATTATTGTTAATTATTATTAATCAACCTCTCAAGTTGAAGTTGTTTTTTTTTAACAAACAAAACAGAAATATAACGCACACTTAAGCATGTACACACACACACACACACAGTCTCTCTCTTTCTTCCTGAAGAATCACTACCCCTCCTGACAGCCCCAGCCCCCCCCCCCTCCCCCCGCACTCATACTTAGTGTTTCATGTTTCATCTATGCGTGAGAATGTGTGTGTGTAGAGCACTGAGTGTTCTATGAGCAGATTGTTGCGCTTTATAAGACCTATTATTATTATTATTGTAAGTATACACTCATTACTGGCAAGCATGTCTTTATCCTTCCCACAAATCTCCACAATCCAGTCACGCTCGATGGCGATCGTCCGTGCCAGGCTTGACAGGTTGGCCAAAATTGCAACAAAAATGATGCCCCCATGGCACAGTGGTACCAGCCAGTGCCGTGTCTCTCCCTCTTCGATGTCAGGCTGAAAGTGCAAGTAGCTGTAAACTCCCGCCGCACACACGACGACAAAGACATTCTGCAGGATCAGGGAGGCCTGGGCAGCTGAAGCAAACAACACCTTATATTAGCAAGTTAGTCACTGAGTGAAGACTCAAACATGCACGGGGGCAAGTTCCACACTACTGAAATTCCGACTTTCATGAATTTCCAGAGTGGGACCTCAGGAACACATTTTAACATCTCGCAAAGCAAATTCACTTTGAAATATTTGTAAGCCCCACTATCAATAACCCACCAACTAATCAATCCATGTGAGAGAAACCTGGTCCGCTGAATTTACAGGTTTTTCATAGACAATATCTCAACAAAGGATAGTAAAAACACTATGTCAACGCCTGCCATACAGCCTTTGTTGCTAGCATTGTTTAAATATTCATTCGCCCCAATCAGAGCCAGAAATCTAACTGAAGAGGAAGTATCCCACTGCATTAATAATTCCAGCATAGCCTGAATCTGCCTTGAAGATCACATTGTCATTCAAAACATCATTTTCACTGGCTTTAACAATGCCTCAATCTTTTACCACTAGTCATAATCACCAGCCATCAACTCAAACTGTCAAACAAAAAGATCTAAACGGAAAGCATGCAGCAAAGGAATGTTTAGGTTTGGCCTGGCAGTCCCTACCCTATAATAATAATAATGAGTATTGTATAGGCGCTTTATCCAATTTCATGAATTGGCTCAAAGCACCACCAAACTGAACCCAACACACATGCTCTCATGAATCACACACATTCTCTCACACACTGGACATAAACACATTACAATCGCGTGGTGCGAAGGGTCAGCTCAGCTATTTAAGTTTCGGAATTTAGAATTGCATTTATTTTTCAAATTTGGAGGGCTGAACATTTCCAAAGCAGAGGGGGAGGAAGCCAGAGTACCCGGAGAGAACCCCTGAAGATCCGCCTGAATGATCGGTGCCACATACGAGAAGGAAAAATTCTTTGCCCCAAGTGGGACTTGAACCCCTGACCTCTCGCACTGGTGACAAGCCTAGCTCTTAACCACTAGACCACCAACCCTTCTCCCCCCCCCCCCCCTCTCCAGTCAAATAAAAAATGGATTTCTCTTGCATTCTCTACATGCAAGCTCTGGTTCAGTGGCACATGTATACCTTTCAGCCTTGGAGTCGAGTCTACCCAGTCACCCACCAGGGCGCCCAGGAAGAAGATGGTGAGACCGGAGGACAGGCCGTAGACCGCAGGCAGCTGAAGGTTTTCTGACGCAATACTCACCAGGAACACACCTACGCCAAATGACCACATGCGGTCCCCCTGCACATATCCACAACAGAAGGTTGTGTGCTCAATTTAGAACATTTCCACTTGTATTAAGTCAGGTTCACTAAATCAGTGGATAATTGAGCACTTGGCCCCCAATAAAGGATTGCAGGATTATCATCATCAATATTACACGTATTATCAAATGACAGACATCATCAACTCTATTCAGTAAACGTGTTTTAATAAATATATTACCCACCCTTCACTCAAAAAAAAAAAAAAAGGTAGGCAGCATTTTTAGCAGAGCAAATATCTGCCTGTAACTGTCTCATGTTTGGTGCAAATACTTATTTATTACTTTCATGTATTGATCCAAAAACTCTTCCTTCCTCAAAGTTTTAAATATGGACATCTGTACTACAAACTCTGGCAGCAAAACTGAATTTTTCTGAAGACTGTGAACAGTGCAGTTAACAGGAGGAGGAAACACTATCCCAACCCTTGCAGGCAGAAAAAGCAACAGGCAGCAGACACTCTTACCCATGCTGACAGAAAATGACTGACGTAGACAAGGAAATTTGGCCCCGTCACCCACTTCTTCAGCGAGTCTGAAAGCAAAAACACACCTTTATCAGTTTACAACACTGCAAGATACACATTTACCCACTTATTCAGCACACTCACAAATACTGATGAGCTTTGATTCACATGTCTGTCAGCATATCAGAACTTACCCCTGTACTCTGCAACATCTTGACCTTCCCCCCCCCCCCCAACACACACACACACACACAAACACAAACACAAAAAACAACAAAAAACTACACACTAACACACAGCTACATGTTTACACACAAACGCACACACACACACACACACACACACACACACACACAAACACACACACACACACACCTTATTTCTGAGCTACCTCTCCTCTTCCTCCCTTCATGTTCTCATCCCTGTATCCCTTTGTGCCTATTTCCTTCTATTTATCCTTCCCCCTCTTTTTCCCCCCTCCTTCCATCCGGCTCAACCAGCTTTAAGGGAGTGGCAAATATTGAGAAAGGTCCAGCGGTCAGCCACAAACAGGCTGAGACCTTGTTCAAACACAGCCAGCATTTGTTTCAAGCTTTCGGGCATTAGCCGCGGCCATTTGTCACTTGCATAAGAACTGTCAAAATTGGGGAAATGTGTGCTGAGCATTGTAAGGTCAGAAAGGGTTAAAAAAGAAATGGTGAGAAAGAGAGGAAGGCGCACCCGGGGGGGGGGGGGGGGGGAAGGAGAGAGAGAGACAGAGAGAGAGAGAGAGAGCAAGCATTCCACGTAACGCTTCTCTTAGTATGAAAATTCATGAACATGCACGCATTTCATGTACGCACCTTATCTTTGTAACACGCGTTTATGGGTGTACATAAACGATGACCAAAATATACACACTGTGAAGTCACATTCTCTCTCACTCATTCTCCAGGAGGGGACAAGATGGGGGTGAAGGTGGGGTACGGGATGTTGAATAAACGAAAACTGTTCCACGCTGAAACAGATCAGTTGGGCACTACCACCATTAAACTCTGCTTCAACTTGGGCACAAACACCATCAGAACACAAGAGTTTGTGTTACACTGCTGCAGCCACCCTTACTGAAGGTGTCCAACCAGAAAATTACTGCTGGGCGTGATATACCCATGAAGACTTAAATGAGTAGCACCAGCCAATAGCAGCCATAGACATATTACCAATTACAAATCTTCAAATGGAAGAACAGTCTGGTCAAAAACCCTACATTGGTCTTTGGTCTGGTTATTTAGTCAGACTACTATACATGTATGTTTCAGTACTTTATCAAAATAGGACAGACCACAACCAAAGGTGACTGTGTCATATGCTAACATTTTGTGTGAGCTATGATGTCGCCATCTGTTACAATAACAAGAGCCTCTACATTCAAAATCAAGTGCCGTTCAAGTGGTGATCAAGACATCATGTTCTGGCTGATTACTGAAGAGGTCACTGACTTGTTGGACTTATACCCTAATAATGGAGGTCAGTAGAACAGTATGTCAAGAAAGGTATCGACAAATGAGTTCAGATAACATTGAAGCTCAGTTGGTACAGTTCGCCTGTTAGGGGGTGCAAATGTATACCAGTCAATTCCGTCGATATTTCACATAAAGTCATAGAACGAAGTCGGCGGCCACATGACTTCACCTCGCCAGACCCCGGAGTACATTTGCACCCCCTCCTGCATTGCGCGGATACAGTCGCTCACGTTAGTGGACAACTGGAGTTTATTTGCCCCTCCTGTGCATGACTGGTATACATTTGCACCCCCTAACGGGCGAACTATACCAACTGAGCAACATTAAAGGAGCGAAAGAATTCTGATGACTTGCAAATCCACAGGCAAAGATACTACAAACATTAGTTCACAGCACCATTTCACCTTCGTGTTCTGAACGGCCTGTCTATCAAAAAAGACTTACGGCAGCTTTCTTTTCCTTTTTTTTATCCACTTACTGTGGCCTAGATGCATGCAGTCTATGGAAGGTCCATCAGAAAAAAGTTATCAAATGTACCATGTGAATGATGATAATCCATACACCCCTATCATTAAGGTTTACACATCCACCAAACTTGTCCTTCAGTGAGCAAAAACATGATTACTTTAATAACTGAAGTAATTATAAATAAACACCTGCAGCCCTGTCCCGCAGTCCCAAACCACACGGACCTCCATAGCATCATCTTACCATCATCCTCATCTCCATCATCATTCATAATTTTAAAAAATAACAATAAAAAATTGCCCCAGCTTCCGAGCCCTCCGTGGATTCCACCCATTACCTGGGAGGGACTCCACTGGAGCTGAAAAGATTTGGGGCAGCAAAAAAAAACAAAAAAGAAAGAAAGAAATATAAATAAACTCATCTGGGAGTGGAAGCAGGAGAGAAGAAAACCACTCACTTTCTACTTTCTTTACTTTCTGCAATGAATCCAGTGACTCATCACAGGCTTTATCAACAGTATGTTCAGGTTCAGTGTCAGGGACACCTCGACCCTCCTTGACTGGGTCACGCACCAGCACGCACACAGCTACAGGTACATGTACTGCACGAGCGTCACAGTCACCAGTAAAACCGTTTCCAATTTTTTTGTTTTCAGACAAGATTTGATTAGATCCACGATACCCGTTGTCCACTACATCCCCACTATCTGACTCACTGACTTCAATTTCTCCGTTGCCAACTTTTTTAGTCTCCTTCCTCCCATCAGCATCTGCCTCGTGTACAAATGCTTGGTTCACAACACCATCACATTGTCCTGGATTGTCCGATTCTTTGGCTGATACTACCAGTGTGGTATCTTCACTAACAGTATCACTGGAACCATCTTTGACGATGACGGCACCAGTGTGATTATCGCAGAGGCCATTTCCACCACTGCTGTCGGTATGAGCAAGTGTACCTCTGTCCACAGCTGTAGATGGCATTGCAATTGATTTTACTTATCCTTTCAAAAAAGCCATCTCGTTGCCTTTACAGAATACTCAATACTATGGCCAAAATGACAAACTGCGAGTTCCATCAGCCACTGTCCAAACTTTATCTGTCACAGATGAAGAAGACCGAGAAAAATTCAGACAGCAGAGTTCACAACTGAAACTGCCAGACCCCCAGTTTTCCCACACTTGAACCACAGCTCGAAACATAAACTTCAAATGGGCGGCCCCTGTAGCTGCTACCAACCAGCGCTCAACCAAGCAGTGACGCGCAAACAAAATCCTCCACGCCTGAAAAGTGGTTGCTGAGCCCTTCTCAAACTGGTAAAAACTTCAGCGCACAGCCATCAGTTTCACTGAAGGCTCACGAGTGAAGGCCAGACCATCAAGGATAAGAATAAGACTCTACACACATGCTCAACAGCCTCTCAAAGGGCTGTAAAAGCTGCTTCCCACACCCCCCCCCCCCCTTCCCATAACAGCCAAGGGAAGTGGGAAAAGGGTGTACTCAGGGGTACAGAACATTGCATTGACACTTACCACAATGACTACTGAATGCCCAGACCAACAGACACAAGTTTTAGCACCCAGCAATGTTGTCTCTGTGTCTGTGTGTGTGTGCATGTGCATGTGTGTGTGTGTGTGTGTGTGTGTGTGTGTAAAGGGCATACATTTTGCATGAATGTGTGCATGTTCCAAGAAAGATAAGTAAAGGTATTCCCACATCAAATATACTTGTTGTACATGTACCGTACCTATTAACTTATTATTTACTCAAATCAGTTTGTAACTGAATGTCCTTTCACAGATAGTGTTCATCTTTTCTTGTGTAATATATCAAGTGTCCCTGTGGCTTGATCACTACTATCAGTTGACTGACTGACTGACTGGCTGAATATGCGCTGACACTTCTATGACTGCATGAATACGGGACGCATTCGTAGCATGTCTCTAGTCTAAGTGGACTTTTATTCGTTTCTTCATACAAAGCAGTAGTCAATTCAGGTGCAAACAAATAAATGGCTAGGCAGCTGAAGTAGGTAGTACTTGAACCAATCAGCGGCTGTAAAACTGCCGTTATGAAATTTATCAACGTTCTCCGTTGTCTAAAGTGGGACAGCGGAGTGTGACTGTTTCGACTGCACCGTGCAGTGACCCAAGAACGTTCTCAAGAACACTCGTACTCAACAGCCTTCCTGGGTCCCAATGTGTTTGTTAATGTTAAGCGTCTGAACTCGTAGAAATTACAGATCAGCATTCAATTTCTGATCATCTGTTGACGGTTAAAATGCATGGACGTATAAAGCTAGTGTTGGGCACTACTGTTTAAAATCTAATGGTACATTCAATTGCCTTACAGCACATTGGAAGAAACTACCGCAACTGGCTGGAACCCGTGACGCGCGTGAAACTTCAGAGTTACTTCCCCTGAAAGTTTTGATAATCGGTCAGAGTTACCCGATCCTGTTCGCCGATGGCTCAGCGGGTACAGTTATCAAGATTTGAGGTGGGTGGGGTGAGTGTTTGGGGGTTTCCGCCACATACGGGTGATATCAAAGGACGGGACAGCGATGAAAAAGCCAGCACAAATATTTGACCCCAGCCGGGATTCGAACTCACGATCCGAGCATTGCCCGCAGTGGAAGTCCAACGCCGGCTCACTGAGATCAGTCACTGAGTCATCATCAGTCATACTGGGTTTTGGGGACTCTGTCAGTGGTGCTTATATGTATACTATTTTGGGCATAGAAACGGTATGACCCAACCAGTTGCACCGACGAAAGTCGCTGAGCAGACTATCACCAGCAACACCGCCTTTTATGCCTGGCAGGCGCGTAAGAAGATGCTGAGAGGAAGGGGTGCCCACTAAGTCGGGTCAGTGAGCCATACCAGTACGGCCGGGGTGAAGGGTGTGTGTGTGGGGATGTGTGTGTGTGTCCAAAAATCGAACGGGGGCCTGGGCCCCCAGGGCCCCCGTGGTTCCTACGCCCCTGTCTGGCATCCGAGTCCGATGATGGCTGAGTCAGTTTCGGCCGTCACTGATCATTTTACTGCCGCCGCCGCAGGACTGCGTGGACTCCGAGTCAACCCTGTTCAGTCCGGGTCCGTCGCTAACTCGAGGGAAGCGACGGTCCCGGAACAGGGTTGGCGTGGACTCCGCGGTGCCGGCGTTGGCTGGCGTCTGCATCCGAGTCCGTTACTGACTTGAACCCACGACCACTGACTGAGTGACTCTTCTTCTTCTTCCATTTACGCCCACAATCAACTTATTGATTACTAATGGCGTTTTCAGGGAGTGAAAAGAAAAAACAAAAACAAAACAAACAAACAAAAAGACTTCAGTCGGTGAAGGTACCAACCACACCGCCTTACGATACACTCAGTACACACAAAAGGCTGTTGACCGGCAACCGACCACAGAATAAGCCGGCCGGCCCGCCGGGAAGAGCATTCGGCCAATAAATCACTACAATCAAGATCCGGTCACGCAGAATAAACTTGACAAACTGATTTGTTCAGTTTTGGCATTCGGTTGACTGTTACGAGCGTGGCCGCTGTCTTTTGTTTGTGTCAGTTTTGTTTGTATGCTGAAAGATAACAGCTGTATTGTTTTTGTTTTTTTTTGTTGTTGTTGTTTTTAAGACTGAGTGAGACGGAGAAGTTGCTACGTTAAGTTCTTGTGTTTTAATAATGTAAATCTGTTGATCCCGTTGATCCAGAAGTTTCTATTGTTATCACGAGTATTCGAGAAGTGGTGACCTTGTTTTGACTGTAGCTAATTCTCGCCTCGGGGCTGTACGCACTTATAGGGTCAAGGGCTGAGTCGCTCGGAAATTTCAAGTCGTGCAAATCGCTTTGTTATGACTTGTTTACGATTAGAAGGTGTTATATAACGCGCCTAGAGTCGGCGGGTGTGAACCGACTATTCCGCTGGACTCTTCTTAAGTTTTAAAATAGTAATAAGGTGATTCATGTTCTGATTTTTGATTGGTTCTTTTATAATAGTGGTCCAGAATGTGCTAGAATGCTGTGACTGTATATAAGACCCTGAGATGTTTGCGTGTGTGTGTGCACGAGAGAAGCTTATATGTGCGAAGCTTGAAAGTGCTGTGTAACACCAGAACAGTGCTGTAATAAACTCCACACGGTTATAACTCTTCTACGCGCTCACGAGTCTTTTTGTGAGTGAAACGGAGACCTTAAGCAGTCTACAAGAACTCGCTACGTGAGGAGTGTCAGTTCGCCTGTGTGTCATCGATAGCCTCCATAAGACGACGGGCTCTCCAAACATATCTCCACACGTAACATTGATGGACGCCGGTACTGATGCAAGACTGATACTGACCAGTTACGGTCACAACTTACCTACTTTTTTTTTTTTTTTTTAGTCACAATAGGCTAAAGAAGAGTATGTCAAGCGAAACATTCCTGTTCAAGTTTACCGGGTCAGTCAGTCACGTGGCGCACAACCAACGAGCGCAATTTTACGACATTCACGGTCTCCGGCTGTCTAAAGGGATCCACAAAAAAACCTGTACTGACTGCAAGAAAGACAATGTGGCCGCCGCCCCCTCCCCCCCCCCCCCCCAAAAAAAAAAAGAAAAAAAAAAGAAAAGAAGTTTGAATTATTTTAGGCATTATTGTCGGCTTTTGGCACTGCACACAAGACTAAAAATGGTCAAATAAGCTAGATTGTTCGGGGGAAAAAGTCACCGACGAGATATTCAAAAAGCGTGTAGTGTGCGAATCGTTCCTAACTTAATTTACCAAGTCACATGATGCACGACCCTCACACTGTTGTTTTACCGTGGACATTCACGAGTTTTTGCTGAATCTAATGTCAATGGTAACTGCTCATGATATGGCCATCGAGGCAATTGAATCGTCTGTCAAAAAAAAAACCAAAAAAAACCCCAAATAATAATAATACTAAAATGATAAAATGAAACCAGTTTTGAATTGTTTTTATTTCAAGTCTGGCAGCGCGGCTTCGTCAGATTAGCAGTTGATAATGATTCTGTACAAAAAGCACATAACGACTGGCAGAGAAACGGCGACTGAGCTGCCAGATACCGGATGGATGCGGCAGAGATTGGTACTGCGAGAAATAAACACAAGTATTCAAAACTTCTTAGTTGTTTTAAGATATTTCCTGAAAAGGGTGTTTGTAACAGATCATATGCAGCTACTCAGTCAGTTGTTGTTGTGTTGTTGTTGTTGTTGTTGTTCAGTGTTTTGCCGGGGGATTTTTAAAAAAATATTTCTGTTTTAATTATACAGTGTTTGATGTAGGTGTACGCGTTTGTGCTGGACAATAAACGAGAGGCAGACAATAGAAATCAGTTTATTCTTTACGTGCAGATTCGTGTACGGTGCCTGTCTCGCCTTCGTGTACACATCGGCACTCGCTCAACGAAAGCAAGTGTTCGCGTTAAAAATCCTGTTTCAAACTGACGGGAGGGGCCGCGGCCGGAATGGAGAACATCAGTGATAACCAGCACGCACAGCTACACTGACATTCGTCCTCTGTATGAGTTTGACCAGTTAATACAGTCTTCACAAAAAGTTAAGGACCAGTCAAAATAATGGGTGACAGTTTCACTATAATCAGAAAAAATAAACGAATAAGATTTTTCCCGTAAAATTCGGTAGCAAGGTTAAGGGGTAATTAGTGAACATGGTGACCACTGCGTGGATGGCACGTGCGCGTCACACAGCATGCTTGGCGCGTCAGTTTGAAAATCTGCAATTTCGGCAAAACTAGACCGAGTTTCAGTGTTCAGTGAGCGATACCTGGGGCTTTCTGCATGGCAAAAATGAGATGCAGGTCAAAGAATACATCCCTGGTTATGAACTGTGCTCATTTGTTTGTCTACATAAGCCGCCGTTTCAGCGATGTTCAGCACTACACCAGCATGCCACCACGACAAAAGTTGAATGATATTTGCAAGTGGTCCTTAACTTTTTGTGAAGGCTGTAGGAAGAAGAAAATGACGAAGAGGGATGCTAAGTTTTACGGCCGGCCTTGAGTCTATGCAATGCCAATCAAGTTTCCAAAGTCCGGTGCACGGTTCGTGTCTTCTAGTATATGTAGTGTGCCGGCCCTGAATTCCGCCGTTGGCGTGCATGACTTGTCATTAAGTAATGAAAATAATAAGCCCCCCTCCCCCTTCCACCCCCTCCCCCCCCCACCACCACCCTTCCACCTAGGTAACCAAGATTTCCATAAAACCTACTTGAGTACAACCGATGCAGTCCTCAAGCTACCGGTGTTACCATGCAGTTTTGGCACCCTCACAAAAGAACAACCAACCGCCTCATTTATCCCTACGACTGAATTTATTTTTTTTTATTTTTTATTTTTTTCGGATATTCCTGCCGGCTGGACGTAGTTGCTGGTGGTAAAATTTATGGTCCTGACCCAGAACTGGCCCTTATGAAAACCACATCACGTGGAAAGGAGGCACACTGATGTATACTGCGCTCGAAAACTGATAATTACGAATTCAGTACTGATCCTGCCCACAAGCCGGTATCCCGTCCACGCCGAATTCTAGAGCTGCCGCGGTTAACCGGTTTACCGGTTATAACCGGTTCCCATTTGAACCGGTTCGCCGAACCGGTTCGAGTTGCCGCGAACCGGTGTTTTGGTCATATGTTAGTAAGGAAATTAAGAACTTTTATTTTAGAAAAAAACACTTTAATTTCACATTTAGGCCCAAGCCCTCTAGAGCAGAGGACTCAAAATATTAATTATGGGCTGAAGTAAGTTTATATTTTGGGGGGGAATCATGGTCAGGTTGCGTTTGAGAAGTTTTTGTTCAAGAAAATACAGCAAAGTGGTCAAAACTTTAGATTTGCTTTCTTTCTTTCTTTTTTTCTTTCCTTTCTTCTTTCTTCGTCCTCTCCTTCTTCTTCTTTTCTTCTTCTCCTCCTCCTCCTCCTTCTTCTTCTTCTTACAAGTTCTTCTTCTTCTTCTTCTCATCCTCCTCCTCCTCTTTTTTCTTGTTTGTTTGTTCGTTTTGTGTGTTTGTTTGTTTAGCCAGGATTTATTTTTGACGACTAGCAATCAGTTTACTGCAGCCTGATCGCTGATGCACTTGAAACACACACATATATATGAACATGCATCGCATAAAACGCCAATATTTTTGCACACCTCAAACACCTTTTGGTGATGACTGAACCGGGAAAAAAAACACCGGTTCAAAAAACCGGTTTGAAGTTTTAAAAAAAAAACGGTAAAAAACCGGTTTGGATTTTTGAACCGGTTCACAGCTCTACCGAATTCCCCGCCCAATTTCGCGGGGTGTTTCGTTCGTGGGGCTTCATACTGGATGTTGCACCGAGTACGTCGACGGTCAACTTGATTGTGGTCTTCGCTGCTTCAGAAACCAGCAGAGCCAACTGAAAGGACGGGTGTAGTGTAGCCTGGTCTGAGTTTCACACTTCACACTTTTGAGAATGTGAACAAGGCATATAGGACACTGGCATTTTAGAATAACCCGATAGTGTCACTGAGTCGGTGTCGGACAGACATACTGACTGATTCGCAGACAGCAATCATCCAAGTCAGTTCAGCTTTCAAGAAGTCACGTGAGGTATGGTTCTTTCCTTTACTGGCTTATGTTTGAACTGAAGAAACGTGTGTGTGCCGGTATGTTCGTGCGTGTGCGTGCGTGTGTGTGTGTGTGTGTGTGTGTGTGTGTGTGTGTGTGTGTGTGTGTGTGTGTGGTGTGTTCCTAGGTGATCTCTTATTATTAGGTGAACTGGATTATTGTGAAAGCTGTATGTGGAAAATGTCATTTAACCAAAAAGTCAGTTAGATGCCATTTACTTACAATTAAGTCTTTTCGTGACTGAAAAAAAGTTGAACTAGAAATAAGGCACTTCACTTCTTGACAGTCACTTCTTCTCCTCCTTCTTCTTCTCCTTCTTCTGGGGAGCCGGGGTGGTCGAATGGTAGAGCGTTGGACTTCTAATGCTCGGGTCGTGAGTTCGATCCCGGCTGGAGCCAAATATTGTGCTGGGCTTTTTCATCGTTGCCGCCCCGTCTTTGATATCACCCTATGTGGCGGAAAAGGACGTTAAACCCCCAAACACCCACCCACCCCACCCTTCTTCTCCTTCTTCTTCTTCTGATCATCATCATCATCATCATCATCAAAAGGACTCAGTACGCTCACAGAGGCACCTTAGTGCACGGACTGACCTAAACCTTGAAAAACTGGGAAAAGAAAAGAAAAACCTAGAAAACACCTTACTTTGCATCAAAGAAGAACAGACCTTTCTTTGAAAGTTCAAAACGTAAATTGTAGCAACCCCGCGCGCTTTCCATTCCATGCATGACGTGCATGTGCAGTCGCATAAACATGCCGACACGATTTTGCCGCACCCCTCCCCCCTCCCCACCATATCCCCTCGGTCTTCTCCCCCCCCCCCCCCCCCCCCCCAAACTCCTCTTTATGTCTAGGTCACCGTCCGGTTTGCAACGTTAGATAGTCTGCCAGCTGTGTCAGCACAGCGAATTGTTTCTTTAGTCGGTGTTGTGCATGTCTAATTAATATGATTCACGGGTGAAAATCAGTTTCAGCAGCCCGGGCCGACATCTGCCTGGCACAGGTTTCATTTCCGAGGCCGTGTTGCGTGTCAGTTCGTGCTGACCGTGCCACTAGTCACCGTCACCGGCACCGGCACTATTATAGTCTCTGAGGAGGACTGACTGGCACGATGAAAGTGAGGAGAACCAATCTGATTGTCTACAGCAGCCATTTCTTGTCATGCTGGGTGAGTGCGCTGCGTCAGGGAATAAGGAATCTGTACACTTGAACGCGCTCTGTCCACGTTTACGAAGCCAACAGTTTCGCTTGTCATGAGTGCGCCTGTACGCTCCAAATACTCTGTCTTGATGATTAGTAGAGCTCTTAATGCGATACAAATGCTGTTTACATGTTGCGCGAGCCGCGCCGTGTCGAACTTGACGAACAAATTCTACATGACCCGCGAACCCCGAACTGACCGAACTCTTATCAGACTTCTAATAAACACACACCTCATCTTGAGTTCGCCTAACCTCATTTGATTAATTAAGTTTGGCTACTTTGTATGATTCTGAGTCGGGTATATAATTATACTTTAGAGGAACTATGATGAATGGGCTATCCATTGGAATACATTAATTTGGTGAACTTCATAGAAGATGTTGCTAATGTACAGCAGACTCAGCAGTGTATGGGGACACAATAGTGGTAGGTAAGAATACTTGATTTCGCGCATTTGCTTACTTGACATGTCACATACAATTATACCCCTGAACAACCAACCAGCCAGTGTGCCCTGGGTACGTTGTCCCGCTTGCGCACGTTGTCCCACTTGCGCACGTTGTCCCGCTTGTGTACGTTGTCCCACTTGCGCACGTTGTCCCACTTGCGCACGTTGTACCACTTGCATACGTTGTCCTCTTGCGTACGTTGTCCTCCTTGTGTACGTTGTCCTCTTGCGTACGTTGTCCTCCTTGTGTACGTTGTCCTCTTGCGTACGTTGTCCCACTTGTGTACGTTGTCCCACTTGCGTACTTTGTCCTCTTGTGTACGTTGTTCCACTTGCGCACGTTGCCCCACTTGCGCACGTTGCCCCACTTGCACACGTTGCCCCACTTGCACACGTTGTCCCACTTGCCTACGTTGTCCCACTTGTGTACATTGTCTCACTTGCGTATGTTGTCCCACTTGCGTACGCTGTCCCACCTTGCGTACGTTATCCCACCTTGCGCACGTTATCCCACCTTGCGCACGTTGTCCTCTTGCGTACGTTGTCCCACCTTGCCCACGTTGTCCTCTTGCGTACGTTGTCCCACTTGTGTATGTTGTCCCACTTGCCATGCAAACCCGGCAACAACCAAAGAAAGGAACAATGCAAGAGAAAGAGTATAACACGGCCTGTCATGTCATGTCATGTGCAGGGTACGCGGATGTGGCAGTTCGGGATGGGGATGTTCCTGGTGAGAATGGCAGACGACAGTTTACAGTTGGCGGCCGGGTACGGGCTGGCCACGGGTATTGCCGTCTTCTTCTTTGGGGCGCTGGTCGGTGACTGGGTTGACAACACGCCGCGACTCAAAGGTCAGATTTTTCAAAGGATATTGATTTCAGTTCAGTTCAGTCTGGTATTACATTGGTGTCCTGTATATATTTATGGGAGAGGTGGTCGCGATAATCACACTGCACATAATTTTAGTCAGGCCCGTTTGTGTCTTTTAGTTGGGAAAGAGTTCCTCGGAGTTCACGTGCAGGCCTGCTTGCACGATTCTGAAACATGCCCGATGTCTTCAACATAATAATATAACTGGACAACTCAGCGACAAAGTTTCTTACTGACCGGCTAAATTGACACGATAATGTTGACGTGATCACATAAAATACACACACGTTTGTGTGTTCCTATTTTGCCATTTCTCACTCATGCCCTTTTGTCCTTTTTTCCACGAAATAGTCAGTCTTCGTTGCTTGCGCGGCGTTGAGCCTTAAATAACTAACTAACCTTTTGCCGGACGTCGGAAAGTGAAGCCCCAAGAAATCAGTGGAATATTCGGAACGTCTAGTGTCTCAGCCGGTTATTTTCCAGCGACGGACTGACAGTTCGAAATACTCTCCATACATCCATTGCAGCCATTGATAGTAAGATGAAGTCAGATCGAGTAACCCAGCCTGTGTTCGTGGTTACAGCTGCCCAGCTGTCTCTAATAGTGACGGATGTCCTCATGTTCGCGTGTGCGGCCGTCATCACCGGCTATCTCTGGCACCAGGACGCCATTCGCGCTGGGGACAGCTGGTTGGCTCCCTTGCTTCAGGCTGTTATGGTCGTGTTTGCTGTGCTGTCTGACCTAGCCGCCCAGGCCCGCCTGATCGCTGTAGAGCGAGACTGGATCGTGGAGATCTGCGGCAAGGATTCGGACCACCTGGCGAGTAAGTTGACGACCATATCTGGTTACTTGTAAGCAACGCAGACCACGACGTATAAGGAAGTTTTAGAATATATATAGGCGCCCCCGATTAGGGAAAATGCACCACACGAGTTTGTTGATTTCAGCCGGCGAAAAACTGCCAGTTTTATCGCTTTTATTATTATTATTATTATTATTCATTTAGTTCTACCTAATTCGTGGGGGAGGCGAGATAGCCGAATGGTAGAGCATTGGGTCGTGGGTTCAAATCCCGGATGGGGCCAAATGTTTGTGCTGGCCTTTTTCTCGTTGCCCCGTCTTCGATATCACCCCTACGTGGAGGAAAAGGACGTTAAACTCCCAAACACCCACGCACCCTCATACCTACCTAATTTGTACCATTTTGTTTGCAGCCATGACGGCCATGTTGCGACGTATCGACATGTTCAGCATGATTGTGGCCCCCATAGTGACGGGTCAGATCATGACCTACATAGGGCTGGTCTTCGGCGCCATCTTCATCGGCTCCTGGAACGTGCTGTCGGTGTTTGTGGAGTTCTATCTCATGTGGAAGGTCTATAACACTGTTCCGGCACTCAAGGCAAAGAAGGATGCCAGACGCGTGGACGGTAAAAAAAAAAAAATTATTTTCCCTTTTTTCAGGTGCCACCTGTTTTCCTTTTACTTTTGGTTTTTGTTTTGTATTGTTTTTTTGTTGTTGTTTTTTTTGTTGTTTTTTGTTGTTGTTGTTTTGGGTTTTTTGGGTTGTTGTTGTTTGTTGGTTGGTTGGTTGGTTGGTTGGTTGGTTGGTTGGTTTTTTGTTTTGTTTTGTTTTGTTTTCTTTTCTTTTGTTTTGTTTTTTTTTTTGTGTGTTTTTTTTTTTTTTGGGGGGGGCGGGGAGGCTTTGAAGGGGTGAGGATGATTTTTAAAGGAAGTACCTTGGTGGAGGGGACTGGGAATGTTAATGTGGACAATAAAGCAAAGGTGAGACAGCTTACAGTAACGGAATGGTGGTGAAGATGGCGCGTCCCTAAATGGTTAATCTTGTTTCCCGTTCCAGATGTCTTTATCAACAAGACAGCAGAGCTCCATCCATTATCAGGAGATGGGCATCACCTGAGTAACGGGCACGCAGAGGAACACGCCACACAACACCAGACAGACGGCGACAAGATACACGAAACGCATGCATCAAACGGCAAGACACAGGCACCAAACGGCGAAATGCTCGCATCAAACGGCGAAATGCTCGCATCAAACGGCGAAATGCTCGCATCAAACGGCGAAAAGCGCGCATCAGACGGCGAAAAGCTCGCGTCAGACGGCACGACACAGTCCTCAAACAACGAGACTCAACACACAGACAGCGAGTCATCATTCCACACAGAGAACCAACACCAGTCACCAGCAAAGGCCAAGACAGAGAACGTTGACGTGGAATTCGAGATCGGGCACATTGGTGTGGATGCAAACAGGCCCCAGCAAGGAGGCTGCACGTGCGGGCGTGTGCTGTCCCAGTTTGTGACCCTCTACCGTGGGTTCCGCACCTACACCAAATACAACGTGGCTCTGGCTGGCCTGTCGCTCGCCTTCCTCTACATGACCGTCCTCGGCTTCCACAACATCACCGTAGGTGAGGCTTCAATTGTCGACAGGGGTTGCATGCAACCTGTGGTGGTATATCTCTTTCAGTTGTCTTTCCTTACCTGACTCTCTGACGAATTGAAAATCATGTCTGTAGTGATAATAAGAATGATATTAGTATTCGAAACACTGGGCTAGAATTAGTGTGACAGATCTACACGTAAAGAGGACCAATTCTCTATGGACACCAACCACCTTTTGTTACGTATATCTGCTTTCTTGCTCGTAGTCAGTGGATGGGTAGCCTTATTCTCACATGTCTCGTGTCTAGTCTTTCTTTGTGTCTGTCCATTTGTAGAAATCAGTCAAGTTCTTTCTGTCACTCTAAATTACTTGTGACACTTTAATGGTTTGGGTTGGAGTACAATGCTCGCGGGTCGTGAGTTTAAAGCCCTTTTTCTCACGACTGAAACGACTTTTTCGAGCCATACATGGTGGAATAGGACGTTAAACTACCAAACACCCAGCCACCCACCCTGGGTTTGAGTACGTGACGAAATCGCTGTTTCTAAAAGCATGTCAATAACCATTCAACAGATCCTTGTACACTTTTATACATGCACACACTTTCCTTTTTCCCCCAGCGTACGCAATCACACAAGGTCTATCGGAGTCCGTGCTGGGCATTCTCAGCGGCACGGCGGCCCTCTTCGGGATCTTCGGCACCTTCGCCTACCCTCTGATCCGCCGGCGAGTGGGGCTGATCCGGACCGGGATCATAGCACTGTCCTGTCAGGTCTCCTGCCTCACCTTGTGTGTGGCCTCCATCTGGATGCCTGGTAGTCCTTTCGACCCTTACTACACCAGGTCGGGTCAGGTGCTCGGCAGCTGCGGCACGAGCGACACGTCTGTACCTCAGCAGGTTTTCTTGTTAATTCTCTCTTTTTAAAACAATAATGACAAGACAACCACGGTACACACTGCCACTTACCGGGGTGGGTGTTTGGGAGTTTAACGTCCTTTTCCATTACGTACGTGTGATATCAAAGACGGGGCAACGAGAAAAAGGCCAGCACAAGTATTTGGCCCCAGCCGGGATTCGAACTCATGACCCGAGCATTGAAAGTCCAACGCTCAACTATTTGGATATCCTGCCACCAATCAGTACCGTCTAGCTCGTCCTCTACTCAGTCCGCAACCAAAATAATTATTTACGTCGTCTGCTCAGTGCGCTTAAACTTTCAGACCAATACAGACGCTGGCCAGTCACCGCTATATATTATATAGTGATCCCAGTGACTGATCTTGATGCACCGTGTCAGCCCATTTCATGAAAAGTTTTTAGTCCACACGCTGTTGTATGCCTGTCGTACGTATTGCGGCTTCGATAGACGTTGCGTCCGAGCAAAACATCGATCACGCGTAACGTGCCATGTTGTCGTTCTGCTGGTGTGAGTGCGTGTGTGCGCTGGGAATGTGTGTGTGTGCGTGCGTGCGTGCGTGCGTGCGTGCGTGCGTGCGTGCGTGCGTGCGTGCGTGCGTGCGTGTGTGTGTGTGTGTGTGTGTGTGTGTGTGTGTGCGCGCGCGCAGGGAACGCGCGCGCGCGTGTGTGTGTGTGTGTGTGTGTGTGTGTGTGTGTGTGTGTGTGTGTGTGTGTGTGTGTGGATATGAGTTTTTATTATTTTATCTGTTTTGTCAGTTTTACCTGTCTTTGTTTCATCTGTCTTTTTGTGTTTTTTGTGAATAAAGATGTACTTCATGCCAAAGCGCCTAGCTGGAGCTTAGATAAGGTTAGGCGTTATATAAATATTCTATTATTATTATTATTAACGTTCGCGTTTGATTCAGGTTGTTCACGGAGGGAGCGAACTGACGACTTCGGCAAGCAACATGGCCGCGCGCAATACCACTTCAGGCCACGTGACCTTTGCTGACGTCACGACCGGTGGATGCCCAATAACAGTCAGCAAGCTGCCAGACTCCTACGTATCTCTCATCTTTCTCATGACCGGCATCTTTCTCTCAAGATTCGGTAAACTGATGTCACTGTGCTGTATAGTTCTGAAACTGTTGCCTACAGGAAGGAAGCATCCTTAACCTTCTTCTTCTGCGTCCCCTGTACTGGACGGGGAGCCGGGGAGCCGGGGTGGTCGAATGGTAGAGCGTTGGACTTCTAATGCTCGGGTCGTGAGTTCGTATCCCGGCTGGGGCCAGATATTTGTGCTGGCTTTTTCATCGTTGCCCCGTCTTTGATATCATCCGTATGTGGTGGAAAAGGACGTTAAACCCCCAAACACCCACCCACCCACCCTGTACTGGACTCCTCCTCTGATGATTAGCTTGGTAGTTTTACCTCTTAAAAGCCCATGCCAAAATCCCAATTTTACTCGAAATCTGCAGCTAACTAGGAGCCACTTCAAGCCACTATTATGCAATCTGCAGCGGCGGTCTCGGGCCTACCGGGAAAGGCCCACGCCTTGTGCAAGAGTAATTATGTGGTCTTGGTTTATTTGAATTTTTTTTTTCTTTTGGTATCCTCCATACCCCAACAGGGGAAAAAGGAAAATAAAATCTTGAATCTTGACTAGAAGTCAGTGGCTACTAATAGCGCGCAATGGCTTGTTCTTTTCAACAAATCTTATCATTTCGTGGACAGGAGGGTGGTCGAAGCTCTTAAGAGTTAATGAATTCGATGGTCTTTAGGAGTTCCGTTTTGGTGCATTACGGACGCTGTCACTGTCCGGGTAGAATGAGTTAAGGATCTGCAAGTTCAGCATGCTTTTGTCCTTTTTTTCTTTCACCAGGTGTATGGATCGCCGACCTGACCATAACCCAGCTGTTCCTGGAGAAAGTGGTGGAGACGGAACGCGGTATAGTGAACGGGTTCCAAGCCTCCCTCAACCAGTTCTTCGATCTGCTCAAATACGCCACCGTCGTCGCTCTTCCCGACACCGAGACGTTCGGGTTTCTCATCATCATCTCCTTCTCTTTCATCGCCTCTGCCTGGGTCGTGTACGCCATTTTTGTGCGCCGGGAGGGTCAGGCCATTTGCTCTTGCGCACGTGCAACCGAAGAGGACAAACGGCTCAACTACAACGAGGGCAATGCGACAGACGTGGCAGTGTGAACCGTTTCAGGGCTGGAGCGCTGTAAATAAAGTAGCCGGGTAAGGGTGGATCGCGGCACGGGCGAGAAACTGGTTTTCTTCTCTTTTCGGGCTCGCCTGGTGTGCATCCTCGATGGGTTTTTTGGTGTGTGTGTGTGTGTGTGTGTGTGTGTGTGTGTGTGTGTGTGTGTGTGTGTGTGTGTGTGTGTGTGGTGTTGTTGTTTGTTGTTTTTGGGGGGTTTTAATTTGTTTGTTGTTGTTTGTTTGTTGTTGTTTGTTTTGTGGGGGATGGTATTGTGTTTGTTGTTTTGTTGGGGTTTTGTTGTTATTGTTCCTTTCTGGTGTAACACGCCAAACAACGAAGCTCATGCATTTTCTCTGCAAACAGACCGTTTCGCTCCTTTTCTCTGCTAGGCTGCTACTGAATGACCACTCTTCAATATTATACCGTTTACCACCCAAGACTAAGCTATCGGGGCTACGCACCGAGAGAGTGGAAGAGTTCTCGCCCCGCCTCCGACAGCCCTAATTTGCTTCGCTATAGCGGCCCAGCCTGGTTCCGTGCAGCAGCATGATTTGCTTTGTATATAATTATGTGATGGTGAATCTGTGTAATCAGTGATTCCTAGAATTTTCAGAATGGTCTTGTAAGCACTGTTTCACTCGGCAGGGATTTTAGGAAATCCCTGATTTAAAAAGCCAGGGATTTCAGGAAATCTCAGACGGCCCATGATTTCCACCTCGTTCCGGCAACTATTATTCCATGTCTTTTAGCCGGGACAGACACGGTAAAGGAAGTAAACAAGTCACATATGTGAGAGAGTCACAGCGAAAATAATAAAACATGCAAGTACATCAGGCGCAACTCCACATATAAAAGAAAAGCCACAGTTTAAACCAAAAAAAAAAAAAAAAACCCAAAAAAACCACCACCAACAACAGCAACATGCAAGCACATTTTCCGAAACTCGTACATGTACGATAGCCACAGTAAAAAAAAAAAAAAAATGAAACATGCAAGCACATCTCACACAACGCATACACCACGTGCAAGATAGTCACGGTAAAACGGAAATAAAACATGCAAGTACATCTCACACAAGTCATAATAACGCTATCATTTATACTCCCACACTTCGTGCATACCGGTGTGTATACATGTACATGTACTAAGTAAACCAGTCACCAGCCCCACACACACACACACACACACACACACACGCACACGCACACGCACACGCACACACACACCCCGAGCCGCACGCACACGCACACTGTTGTTTTAGGTGACGTTAAAACATCTTCATAATTTTGATAGCACAATTAAATGAATAGTTCGCCGGGTGAAGCCAAAGCGAAACACATAAAATAGCATGCCATTTGTCACGCGCGGTTTGATGTTTCAGAGCATGAACACTAGAAGGCAGTATTCCAGGAGTTGTGCCATGTGCTCTCCTCTCTCTCTCTCTCTCTTGGGCCTTGAGCCTCCACTGAATAAAGCAATTCTCTCTCTCTCTCTCTCTCTCTCTCTCTCACACACACACACACACACACACACATACACACACACATGCACGCACGCACGCACACTCGCACGCACGCACACTCGCACGCACGCACACTCGCACGCACGCACGCACGCACGCACGCACACACACACACACACACCCCAGCTGTCACACGGTTTCAATGGTTCATAAATTTTTACATGATGTAGCTCCACACAATGCACGATGAAAGGAAAACTGCTGGTGCAGGAACGAGCCAGGCCGTTAATCCCATGCGTCCAGAGTCTTTACCACTCTAAACTAACTTTGTAGTTAGATGTGACCCCTCACCCCTAATCTCTTCACATTCTCGGCTATCAGCGGGATTTTTCCTACCTAGGTCGGCTCCTACCCAGAGCGGGCCCGTGTGCTATGGGCCAAATGGGGTGGCTGTTGCCACACAGCCGAGATTCACCTACTTCACGGGTGCGACTTTGGGGGTGCTTCCCTTGGTATGACACGTCTTATGATGTGGATGATTACACGGCCGGCACCGCAGGTGCCGTAGTTCCCGGGCCTGGTTAATGCCGGGATATTTATGACAGGAAGCGAGGAATGCGGCCCTGTCCCGCAGTCCCAAACCATACGGGCCTCCATAGCATCATCATACCATCATCCTCATCTCCATCATCATGCATAATGAAAATTGTCCCAGCTTCCAAGCCCTCCGTAGATTCTACCCATTACCTGGGAGGAACACCACTGGAGCTGGCAAAGAGTTGGGGCAGCAAAAAAAAAAAAAAAACATTCTCGGCTGTCCCTTCCCCACCCTTGCGTATGAGCTCCCAGGCGGGACTTGTGGCCTCTAAAGATGCGTTAACGTGCTCACCCCACCACCACCACCCCCCCCCCCCCACCACCCCCCCTCCCCCACCACCCCACCACCCCTCTCGCTTAGCCGTTCCTTTGAAGCATAAATTCAGCTGCCGTTGGAAATGGCTGCATTCACAGCTAATTCGCATCTGCTCATCACAAGCGGTGATGCAGAACACACCTGTTACCAGCGGCCTCCTGTCGCCTGCTGGTTTTCACGAATACGATAATTTCTGCCCATTTCGTGCAAAACAAAATCGCCTATGTACGATATGCATGTCGGACAGTTTGTTTTTGCAGACACTGGCAGATTTGTGTCGAAGCACGAATACTATGTCAAAGCACATATTATGTACCGAACGGTGTGCCACAAGTGTGCTGTCACTAGTTTGGGGTGTGTGTGTGTGTGTGTGTGTGTGTGTGTGTGTGTGTGTGTGTGTGTGTGTGTGTGTGTGTGTGTGTGTGTGTTGTTTTGTTGTTGTTGTTTGTACAAATACAATAAGCTGCTGGAGGTACATGTGTACCAAACTGCTCTTCAGATATAAAGAAAGCGACTACAAGTTTGCCTTGCTAGTGGAGACATGACTGTGTCGCAAGAATTATGTAGGATGGCCACAGCTACGTTTACTGAGATTCGATTTTACCGCACCTGTGACTGGGGAGCCGGGGTGGCCGAATGGTAGAGCGTTGGACTTTTAATGCTCGGGTCGTGGGTTCGTATCCCGGCTGGAGCCAAATATTTGTGCTGGCTTTTTTATCGTTGCCCCGTCTTTGATATCACCCGTAAGTGGTGGAAAAGGACGTTAAACCCCCAGACACCCACCCACCCGCACCTGTGACTTTTTGGAACACCCCTCGTACTCCTCTGGAAAATGATAGTCGTGCATGCGTGGACACAGCAATTCACTCTCGTGTCAGAACATCAGTCTCAAATGGCAAATGAACATAGTGTCACTAAGGCCCGATGCACACGAGCGTCAGCGTCATGATGCCGAGCGGCGGATCTGACTGTTATTTTGCCGTACATTAACATTGTTTGCTACATGCCGCGTGGTCCTACACGGCTGATCCGGCGTACATTCGCATTAACGATAATGTGTTATGGCCGTACATAGCTCCTCTCCTGAAATGAAAGTTATTAATCGTGAGAGCTTGCTACCGTGCCACCACCCATTCCGGCAAAGAAAATGCGTTTCCAGTTAACAGCAGCTGCCACATTTTACGACGCTGGTTTTATAAATGCTGGACATTTCTATCTGGAAGCGACACTATACAAACCATTTCAGCTTTGAAGACTGCGGGCAGTAGACTCCGTTTGGTTCCTCACTGCAAGAGCTACATGTACCATCATTGTGAGTTACAAATTCAGATGACTGCTTGAGTTTATATGCCTGATTCTTGTGTCTCACTTCAATTTATCGTTTTTGTTGTCGTTTTGTATGCGGATGCTTCGGTAGCGTAAGGTCGGACATTACAAGCACGCGTGCTGGAATTTCCGTAGTAATTTTGAACACAAATGGACACCACATAACAGTTTCTTGAACAGTTGTATTTCTTTTGAGAATAGGCTGAGAAATTCGTTCTCCAGCGATACAATGGGCCTTGGAACGTACTAGGTATTCACAGTGATACACCCTTTGACATAGGATTTTACACACAATTCGAAAGTCTTTTATTTGATTGTGCGTACGTTTCTGGCAGGCTGTGTATTCAGTGTACGCCAAAAATGAGCGAGTTATCCCCAGTGTACGCCTGAAATGAGCGAGTTATTCCAGTGTACGCCAAAAATGAGCGAGTTATCCCCAGTGTACGCCAGAAATGAGCGAATTATCCCCAGTGTACGCCAGAAATGAGCGAGTTATCCCCAGTGTACGCTTGAAATGAGCGAGTTATCCCCAGTGTACGCCAAAAATGAGCGAGTTATCCCCAGTGTACGCCAGAAATGAGCGAGTTATCCCCCCCACCCCCCGTGTACGCCTGAAATAAGCCAGTTTCATACAAACGTAGGAATTTGGTGTACGGATGGAACTTGATACCCCACCGGAAAATTAGATGTGTGGATGTGATACTCCTTTGCATAGGGAGAAGATGAACTAGTTTGTTTGCCACTGTAGTTAACATTTCTGAGTTTTTGTTACCTACGCTGCAATGATTAGTCGCTTGGCATAGACGTTGCGCATTGTCCGGTCTCTCTGTAATTCTTGACAGGCAATACCAAAACTATTTTGGAGGTTATTTTAAACGACTGATCTGACTGAACATTCGCATTATCTGGCCTGGCGATGCATAAAGTCTAACAAAACAACAACAACCAGAACAAAGAACCAACTCAGAAATGCTCACTGAATATACAGCGTGCCTACAGCTGAAATGCGACAGTGGCAACATCGCCGTGGTCGCCATGGTATTGCTAACGGTTCTCTCCAGCTTCTTCATCCGCTTCTTCTTGTGACCGAGCAAACTCTATATAGACCTTCACGCAGCCGAAGATCTTCTTCTCAATCCAGACTTGCTGTCCCAGGTTACTATGACAACACAAACAAGAAACACAAGAAACGCTCTGGTGCACGGGCTTTCAAGAGTGCAGCTCCTTGCCTCTGGAACAACTTGCCAGCTCACCTCAAGTCAGGTTCTGCGTCAGTCATGACCTTCAAGCGGAACCTCAAGACACACCTTTTCTCTCAGTTCTAATTCTCTCTTCTTCTCCCCCCCCCCCCCCCCCCCGGACCCCAATGGCGCCGTGAGCATGCTTACTGCATGGAAGTTTTTTCGTTACGCTACACAAATGGCCAATCATCATCATCATCATCAAACAGCCTACCCTGTACCATCGGGCTTCGCTACGCTTACCCTCTGCACTGACCCGAAATCGGCTAGCCGAGTCCTGCGCCGATACAAGTGATACCTAAGAAGGAAAAAACAAAACTGCTCGGTGACAAGGAAAGAGGACAGTTCTGAACAACTTTGTTGTATTTCGAGATTATTGTCTGCATGAGTTGTCCCCCGTGCATACAAAACACTTACACAATAATGCTCACTGAGTTTACAGCTGAAATGCGTCAGGGGCAACTCATCATCATGGCTGCCATTGTCTTACTAACGGTTCTCTCCAGTTGTTGCTTCTTCTTCTTCTTCTTCTTCTGTTTGCTTGTAGTCCTGTTCTGACCAGGCATACAACCTACTCGTCATCAGACCTATCGTCATGAGGAGATAACTCACAGCCAGAACGTTAAAAGTTCAAATTCACATTTCAGGGTTAACATATTGTTTGTCACTGGAAATGTTGATTGTCGTGGTCTTAAAACAGAGAAAAAGGAGGGAAATAGTTGTTTGCTGCTGCTGTTGTTGTTGTCTGGTTGTTGTTTGTTTTTATTTGTTTTGTTCTTTTTTTTTTCTTTTTTTTTTTTTCTTTTTTTTCTTTTTTTTTTGGGGGGGGGGTAATTTTTGTTTGCTGTTGTAACAATAATTTATTTGCTGTTGTTGTTGTTGTTGTTGTTTGCTGCTGCCGATATTGCTGAGTTCCACTCCCGGCTGAGTGCCAACAATTTGTACTGGTTTTTATTCGTTGGCCCATCTTTGATATCACCCGTATGTGGCGGAAAAGGACGTTAAACCTCCAACAAAGCCGATGTTGTTGTTGCTGCTGCTGCTGTTGTTGTTGTTGTTATTATTAGACTCACTTACCTCAACTTAAGATAGTCCTTCTCCTAACAACAGCAACAATGTCTTCGGTGACGCTACTGCTGATGGTGGTTGCACTGTCGAGCATGGGTGCCTCAGGCTTTCCCTCTCAGGGGAGCGGGGAGAGTTCGTGCGACCTCGACAACATCCCCGTCATGGACAGCTTTGACGCCGAGAGGCATGAAGGTATGATCAGTAGTGTGCAAGTACATACAAGTACCATCCCGTGTTTGCTGTAAAGAATGTAAGGTTGACGAATACGTTTAACTTATGGTTGGGAGGCGCAGGGGCGTGGGGAGGGGGAAGGGGGGAGATGAAGGTGTGTTTGCGAATATTCCATGTGGGTGTAAGAAAGAAAATTGCTTTCATTTTTTCTCTCCTTTTTGGTGGGGATTTGAGATGCCTTTTTTCCCAAGGTTTTTGCTTGTTTTTTGATTGTTTGATGTTGTTGTTGTTGTTGTTTTCGGAACAAATCTTTTGGAGAATAAAAGAGCTCCACAAGTTCATTAGAATACATGCTTTTGTCAAGCAAATGGAGGGTTCCCTGCTATCGACACACATAGAAAGAAGAGAGATAGGACGTTTTGGCAGGGAACCTCACGCGTGTGATTTGTCTGTAGGAGTATTGGTGCACTGTGGTTGAATGCACTGACTTGTCAGTCAGAATCTTGCTACATAATTATCAGTTATAACATAGTCATGATTCACTGCTGAATACTACTGAAGATTATAAAAACTTGGTAAAAATATTCTGTAGTATTATTCTGTCTTTTACCAGGATCAATCAGATATGCAAAATCATCCTTCAAAAAATCTAAAAACCCACCTCTTCACTTCAACCAATAACTGTTACCACATCATCATCTTGCTCTGTGTGTGTGTGTGTGTGTGTGTGTGTGTGTGTGTGTGTGTGTGTGTGTTTGTGTGTGTGTGTGTGTGTGTTTGTGTGTGTGTGTGTGTGTGTGTGTGTGTGTGTGTGTGTGTGTGTGTGTGTGTGTGTGTGTGTGTGTGTGTGTGTGTGTGTGTGTGTGTGTGTGTGTGTGTGTGTGTGTGTGTGTGTGTGTGTGTGTGTGTGTTTGCAGAAGCCGGGGGCATGGGACGCCGTGTATGATGCTCTGCATTATGTGTTAGTAGTTAAATGTATGTGGGCAAGCATGTTGTGTGTGTTTCTGGGTGAGTGAGTGTGTGTTGATTGTAAGGCGCCCTAAGTTCCCGCGAGAGGGAGGGCGTCCCTTGAATACACATACCATTATTATTATTATTATTATTTATTTATATATGTCCAGGCCGCTACTACATCAAGTACCGATCTCACATCCCTCAGTACATCCAAATTTTGGGAGTTACTTCCACGGCGTTCGATGAGGACTTTGTGGAGGCAGATGGCGGTGATTACGTCACTGTTGACAGATCCTTCGTGTTCGACGATGGCACGTGCTTCCCGGCGCCACCTCTCAAAATGGAGGTTCAAGGGGGCAAACTGGTCGGCGAACCTGAACAGCTTGGTCGAGACCTCACGTCAGAGACCACAGGCTACGTTTTGGCTACCGACTATAAGACGTCAGTTGTGTGTGTGTGTGTGTGTGTGTGTGTGTGTGTGTGTGTGTGTGTGTGTGTGTGTGTGTGTGTGTGTGTGTGTGTGTGCTTGCAGCATGGCAGGAAAAAATCGGACACATGGGCCGGACATGGCCCTTCTGATTCAAAAGCCGCAGTACAGGAACATTAATTTTTGAGAGACGCACACTGGGAAAATGAAACATGGGATGGGACGCACGTCATAGGCTTTTGCCACCTGGAACCAAACTAAACTTGACTGAACAGAACTCTCGCAACCCCGTTAAATCTCGAAAGCTAACTGCAGAACTAAGCAAGCATCACGACAAGATAACACCCAGCAAACATTTACCACCAAAAGAAACAAACACCCAAAAAACAACAGAACCAGTTGGGTGGCCTTTTAAAAATGATTATTTTTAGTTAAAGGGAGATAATTCCTGATATCACTCTTAGCTAGGTCTACCCAGCAACCATTACATTTTACTGCACAAAACCAGAACGAGTGGGGTGGCCTTTTGTTTTTTCTTTCTTCTTTTTTAAAGTTCAGGGGAGATCATTCCCGAACCGATATCACCAATGGGTGTTTGGAAAGGATGTTGGGTGGTGGGTGGGATGGATGTTTGGGAGTTTAACGTCCTTTTCCACCACAAACAGGTGATATCAAAGACGGGGAAACGATGAAAAAGCCAGAACAAGTATTTGGCCCCAGCCGGGATACGAACTCACGACCCGAGCATTAGAAGTCCAGCGCTCTACCATTCGGCCACCCCAGCTCCCCCATGTTGGGTGGTAATAGTTATCTGCTGAACAGGTTTATCTCGTTACACCAAAAATCCTGAACTACATTTTGTTTGTTTGCTTCCTTGCTTTTATTTCTTTCTTGCTTTCTCGTTTTGTTTGTTTCTTTGCTTGTTTGTTTGGATTGATATATCAATTTTACATAGATCGCACTTTTCCTCATCTCTTTTCTTTACTGGTCTTTCACAACGACTGTGTCCTTCCAGAACTACCGCTATCTACTTTGACATCAAGCTCAACGGCCTACACTCGGACGATGACAGTAGTGTGAACATTATGCTGAATGACCCCAACCAGCCCGCCAACATGACGGTGGTGTCCGAGGCGCTCGTGCAGTTCTGTGGCTCCGAGGCCGCCAGTCTGGACTTCTTTGCATCTTTTGACACGGACCCTGCCGGCCACGTCCCTTGCATGGGTCTAGCCCCCAGTGTGGGTGGCAGTGATGATGATGGTGATGATGACGACGACGACGGCAATGACGATGACGATGACGGTGACGACGAACGTCGACGGGCGAACGTCAGGGGATTTCCCTACGATGATGATAATGATGATGATGTTGATGGCAAGTAATGATGACGGCGAGGGCTGATTAAAATGTTGAGTCAGTCGATGGCTTGTGTTTTGAGTTGGTTTGTTGTTTACTTGTTCGTTTGGTTAGTTGGCTGAAAGGCTGGTTGACTGGCGCCGGATGTAAATACACAGCATCCTCCTTCTGCTCATAAATTATGACTCGTGCACACACACACACACACACACACACACACACACACACACACACACACACACACACACACACACACACGCTCTTACGCTCGCGCACGCACGCACGCGCGCGCGCGCGCGCACACACACACACACACACACACACACACACACACACATACACACACACACCGTGGACCACACACACACACACACACACACACACACACACCCTACCTAAACTCAGTGTCTGCGGCTTTCAGTTTGGTCTAGCGAAGAGTGCGAAATACCAAGGGTAATCATCAAATGTAGCTTGTGTTAGCATTGCTCGGCGTCACAGTACTATTGCTCTCCCTTTGGTAAGGGCAGACTTCTCTCTTTATCATCCATGTCGGCCTCTTTTTCTTTGATCTCTCCTGTGGAATAAGTGTCCGTATTGTACTAGTACATGTACTTGAAAAATCATGTGACACAGAGCACGACATCACATGACAATCAGGCATGGTTCCCTGCAAAAAGGTTCTGTCTTTCAGACAGAAAGAACAGAGATACAGCCTTTTTGGCATAAAAACACCATCGTCATGGATGAACAAGTACATGTATTAATACTCTTCGGGGAGAACTCGCTCCCTATGCCAACACCATGGACGACGAAACATTTTGACTCGGCACGTCGGTGTTTCCGACTTCATAAACTCGTAGTTCAAGTACAAAACAACAGTAGCCTTTACCTAGCAAGCACTCCTTACTCAAATTTCGGACAGTTTTAACCAACACTTATCAAAAGTCGTTCTCAGTCAAAAAGTTCAGTCGAAGCTGGCGTCTCACCGACATGTATGCTGTTTACTGATTTGGCTGATGTGGCAAGCTGGACACAAATCCCGCTGCTCAAGTTCGAAACGGCAGCAGATTTGACCAACCAAACGCTGCGCTCTCAAATCAAAAGCAGTTTCAACGCAAGGAAACCCAAAACCTGTGACATAAAGCTGAACAGAATCGGCGCAGAGAATGGCAGCGGATTCGTGGTCTAGATAGATCTCCGATTGAACAGAAGCTTCTTGAATCGTTTGAATCATGCATGCAGTTATAAAATGTAGCTGCTTGGGGAAGGACACTTTGATCGGTGTACATGTACTACAAATATTAGAATAAACACTCACAAAGCTTCATAATTCGTGAAGAATCGCGACAGGAAGACTCCCGCTCGAACGTGCAATCGTGCAAAGCGTGAACAGACTCGACTGTGCTTGATCGGTTTCGCATTCACCTCGCCAATTTACATTTCCTTGCAAGCGTTAGCATGTATGTTAGTGTCTTTAGTGGAAGTTTAAAACTTGTGTTTTTGTTTGGATTTGAGATCA